>JASXSY010002312.1:0-77802 GCA_034509805.1 Sipha maydis | reverse complement strand
AAGATAAAATTATACAGCCATAGCAATATAATAATATAATGTGTATCGTTCTTTTTCTACTGCGAAAAGATTATTATTATTATTATTATCGAAAAACTATGTAGTGCGTACGTGTTCGCCGAAGAGTGAAGTATATTATACTTAAATACACACAACCATTGTTCCCATTTTGTACGGAACAGCCATTTGGACTTGATTAAAGTATAATATTATATTATTCGGATGTGTATGTACAAGTTGTTCGGTGAATAATATGTTTTCTTACTTTTTTGTGTACACGACCGGTGGAAATAATATTTAATAATATATATAAAGCTTTTCATTTTTTTGTTTCCGCATAATATATATATATATATATATATATATATATATATATATATATATATATATATATATATTTATATACATTATTTTTTACACACATATATATTTTTTTTATACGGGGTCTGGTACGCGCGGAAATGTACTCGTCGTCGTCGTCAAAGGGGAGAATGGAAAGCGAGCGCTACGACGAGCGGTAGCGGGACCCGGGGACCGTACGCCGTTCCGACGCGCTTTAGGGATAGAACGATTTTTTCCACCATTCTCTCCATATCTCGTCCAAAGGCACACAGGCGGTCGTAGTCACGCGGCGAGCACCGTGTATATGCCGCGACGACAGCGGTCGAGAAACCCAGGTGTCGGTGGTCGGCACCGGGCGTATAACTAGAGCCTAGAGCGCGCTGAGACGGCGCACGGGTCTCGTGTGCGCACGCGCACATCACCAGCGTAACGATTTTATAACGAGCCCGGAGCGCGCGCGCGTCGGCGTCCATCGGGTCGTCGTGTCGGGCGGCGACGACGACAACCGAACCCCGGACAGTTGGTCGGTGGGAGGGGTTGATGAGGGGCGATGGAGGGGCGGTGGTGGTGGAGAGGGCCAGGACGGTGTTTCTATCATTACATCCATTCGGTCCGTTTTCCCCTCCCTGGCCGCCGCACGGTCACGACCCTGTCACACTACGGCTCTCCCGCGCCGCCCGCCCCCGCTCCGGACGCCGAACGCGCGCACGTATCCGTTAGCTCGCGGCCGCGGTGCGTGCGCGTACATACTTGCACATACGGACACGCGCACACGCACAGGCACGCGGGCGTACACGCGCGCACCTAAAATAATACAATAATATGAAAAATAAATAATAACGCCGTGTAAAAAATACACGCTCATCCCTATACGTCGCGTCGCAATGTATCACGTACGCGTGTGTCATCGACGTGCTGCACAGAACCGTGTACACTGTCGAGCAATATCGTAGATTTCGCCTAGCGCACACGCGCCTACCGGAATCCGTGCGGTGCCCCAGTTGCGTGCAATTATTCCGTTACAAACGTATACGTGTACACGGACGTGCATTACGATACATCATAAAGCACGGCCGGTGCGCGATTACTTTTGCACCGCAGTAAACAGTAACATTTGTAAGCTCACGACAGCGATGGCGGTCGACACGGAACGCGCGCTGGCCGCCGGTTCGTAGTCATCGTCATCATCGGCCGTACAATAGTCGACCGAAAAAAGAAATCGTCCGACGTCGTCGTCGTCGTCGTCGCCGCCGCCGCCGCCGCCGCCGCTGCCGCGTCGCGCGCCTGCTGCCGCCACCGCCGCCGCCACTGCTGTTGCTGCTGCTGTAGCCGTCGCCGCCGCAGTAGTAGTACACACCGACGAATCCATCACGGTGCCCCGCGATTATGCGGCCAGCTAGCGACGGACGATATACGTGTGAATAAATAGAGGAGAGGATTAATCGGCCGGGTGCGTGTAATCATTATTTTCAGTTTTTTTTTTTTTTTGTCGTTTTTTCTCTTCAACAATATCATTTCGGTTCTCTTCTCACTACCCCCCCCCGCCCCTTACACTATCTCCCCCCCACCAATAGTATTTACAAAATTCATACTCTCTTTTTCTATTATCAATACAAAATATTATTTCTCCTCTCTTCGTGCGTTTTTTGTTTTATTTTTTCGCTTTTTTTTTGTTATCAAACAATCAATAATTATCATAAACAATATATTTATATACGTAATGATAAAATATTCTGTGTACAATAACTAATATTATTTTCTTGTTTTTTCATTATTATTATTATTTTTATTCTATTTTCATGGCCGTAAATAGATAAAAAAAAAACGAAAAAATATTCTCGTTTCGCGTTTAATGGTACACGCGGCGTGACGGTGACCCGTGGACATACACACACACACACAAACATACACACTAACATACACACGAACATATATACACATTCACGTTCACGCCGGAGAGAAACGACAACGACGGGTCGAAGACGACGACGAGTGTCGAACAGGAGTAGCAGCACATCGTCACCGTGGCGAAAGAGGATCGCGTCAGTGCAGTAATGTCGAACAACAGCCAGAAGCTGCCGACCACTGAGCGGGTTATAAAAAGTGAGTGTATCAAAAGAATATTGCTTGTAGAACAACATACTAACGCGACCCATCGCGTATTCTTTCCGCGGTTTTCTCTTCGTTATTAATGTGTACAGACGTTACTACCTCGACAACATGATATTATTATCTCGTGCCCGTTTCCGTCAATCGTCCCTTTCGTTTTCACCGTTCGCTTGGTGGTCCCTGCCCCGCAGCACAGGTCTAAAAATATCACCGCGCCAGCATGCGCGAGGACGATGTGTTTTTTGCATTATCAATGTTTTTCCGCCGCCCGAGTTTGTTGTCCGTGTTTCGCCGAAGACTTCTGATAACGGCGGCGGCCGTGATAGATTATAATATGTTGGCAATAATAGTAATAATCATAATAATAATAATAATAATAATATAACACCAGCTGTTACGTCCATCGTGTCTCGTCCTCGCACTTGCTCGTGAGAACTCCTGCCTCACCGCGCTGCCGTTAACCCCTTCTAACGTACGCCCTGTCGTCGGCGGCTTTTCCAACGACTATCTAACGACAAATCGCATAAATAATGTAATTGTAAAACCAAATGTGTAAATCATTCGAGATCAGGTGTATAAATATACAGAGTATTTGTTCCACAACTCACCGTGAAGCTATAATCGTTTTAATACGTCATAGTCGGGACACCCTGTATTCGCGTCATCGTTGATCATTGCATACGTATCGAAAACAATGTTTACGTCACGTCAATAATCGGTAAAGCCACGCAGTTTCCATGCAGATTATACAATGGCGAATCTTATCGCGTGTTGGCCGCTAGAGTGGTGGGAAAGGTCAATACGTTCTGGAAATTATTGGTATTATTTCCTGGTTTTATGTCCGGTTTCTAATGATACATATGCCGCAGTCGAATTTTATTTCAAACGGTAGATTGATTTTAACCCTTTACCATTGCGGGAAGGACGGCAGCAACTATTTGATAAATTAATTTGTTGATGTGTTGAACATTTTGTCGACTTCACTATCTCCATCACGTTGCTGCTATCCCTTGTGTTGCCAAATATATATCTCTGCGAAATCCCTATTCATTTGCCACCATTTTCCCGTTTTGCCAATATAAATTTACATTTTTTTCTGTCCTTTCATACGAAAAATAGTAAAATACTTTAACATTTACTAGTTGTGTTAGAAACAAATTTTTAAAAACTGAAATAAACTGAACATTAAAAATATTAAACATATATTGCAGTAATCTATGGTAATTTATACATCGTAGTAATAGTAATAATAATGGTTGTTCGAAAGACCTCTTTGCATTAGTTAACCTACCTACGCAAATTATATACGATTTTATTTCAATCGATTCTTTCACAATATTATAGATCCGTTTGATGTGTGTTTAATGAACTCTATAACTATGCGGTACAGTACATTAAGTATATAATTGTATTATTTATTTGTAACGTAAAATTTTAACTATGATTGATTTAAAAATCAACAATATTATACACCTGTTATTCAATAGTGATACAGAATGTATAATATGTATTATTTTATTCACTTATCGTTTTCATAGTTTTATATAACAGAATATTGTAATTAAATCGGGTTAATGACGACTGAAAAAAAAATTACGTTTTTCTATAAATAAAATGTTATTGACCAATATAAGTAGAATTTAAATTCAAAAATAGTGTGCAACATAATTCAGTGTTTTGTAATTTCTAATTTTCAAAGGTGGTGTTTGTATAAATATACGTGTTTATGTATAAATGTTAAAAAATGAAAAAACGCGCAGAACGCATTAGTATCATTAATTCTGGGAAGCCGGAGTAGAATGAACACGTTGGCTATATTGTATATAATTTGCAGGTAGAGATATTTGAATCGAATAGGTAAACGCGATTATTGATTTTGACGTTAATTGGTCAGAAAAGAGTCTGAAGCGAAAATGTAAATTTCGTCATCACACGGCGGCACGCTGACGTTGCGGAATTATTATAAATTTGTAGTCGAACGTGTTGGCCGTTTGCTAGGGATCATGTACGCGTATAGTACGTATGTGTTTGTGAACAAGCTGTGTGATATTTCAATGGCCGTAAAAGAGAAACACGGAGAACGAGTACGTTTAGAGAGAAGGCCGTCAAGTGGAAAACGGCGCGGGTGGTGGTATACTACGCACGCACGCACGCGAGAAACCGCCACTGCATTCGCCGCGACCGTGGTGTTGCTTTAATAGATAATTTAACACATGCCTTAAACGAATTATATTATTATTATTATTATTATTATTGCTAGTAAATGTTCTTAAAAAAATAAAAATTAAAAACACGCACTTGTTTGATTTTTGTCCATTTATTAACTGTGGTAGGCCTTTGTATTGTGTCATTAAAATATATAGTCTAATGCTAAAAAAAATTCTATGTTTCGATAAAACATGGATTTCTTACAATATTTTGCATGCATAACAGATATATATATATATATATATATATACAGTTCTTGTCTAGAAAGTATGGTAAAACCTTAAATCTCCATATAGTGGTGATATATTGTACATCACTACTAACGAGGAATGTTTGCGATTATGATCACTGACCATTTACCGATTTTATTGTATTATAATACCAATATGAATTAAATTAGTCTTTTATCGTTGTGTAGTACGTTGAAATTTATTTGAAATACCGCTAATAAATATTGAGTTTTCTAACTTTCTACAAACGGTCCCTAACCGTATACATTATATGTACACCAATTCATTACTCGACAAAAAGCAACGAAAATAATTCGAGACAAAATATTTTATTATTAAGAACATAGAGTTGAAAAAATTTTAAATCTTGAAATCCACTACTTGAAATTTTACTCTTCTGATGAACCCTACAGGTTCAACTTGTGTCAAGAGTAATGGTGGTATTTAAAAATTTTACAAAAACATGTATATGTCTACACATAATCTTTTTTCCTTCTATTATTCGACTATGTGAGTGTTCTTTCATAGTATTTTAGCTTTAATATATACAGTTCTTGTCTAGAAAGTATGGTAAAACCTTAAATCTCCATATAGTGGTGATATATTGTACATCACTACTAACGAGGAATGTTTGCGATTATGATCACTGACCATTTACCGATTTTATTGTATTATAATACCAATATGAATTAAATTAGTCTTTTATCGTTGTGTAGTACGTTGAAATTTATTTGAAATACCGCTAATAAATATTGAGTTTTCTAACTTTCTACAAACGGTCCCTAACCGTATACATTATATGTACACCAATTCATTACTCGACAAAAAGCAACGAAAATAATTCGAGACAAAATATTTTATTATTAAGAACATAGAGTTGAAAAAATTTTAAATCTTGAAATCCACTACTTGAAATTTTACTCTTCTGATGAACCCTACAGGTTCAACTTGTGTCAAGAGTAATGGTGGTATTTAAAAATTTTACAAAAACATGTATATGTCTACACATAATCTTTTTTCCTTCTATTATTCGACTATGTGAGTGTTCTTTCATAGTATTTTAGCTTTGCTAAGCAAAAAATAACATTTTAAGCTTGTTTTTTTTTTCCTTTTGACAGTTGAAATTGATGTATTTATAATTTTTGATAAAAACTTCCGTAGATATCTGAATAAGTAAAAAAAGAAATTGTTTTTTAAAAGTCGACGTTAAACCCACCCTATTTCGTTCTGACATCATTACAATAGATTTATAAATTTAGCCTTTGTAAACAGTTTCATCAAGTCTGATTTATCATTAAGAATTATGTACAAAAACTTTATTTTAAATTTAAACTAAGTATAATGAAAAAAAATATGATTAAATGTATTAACTGAAAAAAATGTATATTTAAACTACTCATTAATTTACTATAATTATTCATATTTTGTACTATGTGTAAACGTGCATTATGTAAAAATGTCGATCAAAATTAAATCATCTACGAGAACAAATTGACTTTTAATTTGGAATTCGAATGTTTTGATTCCACATTATTTCAATGTATATAATATAACAAATTAGAAGACTATTACGCTTTCTTATTTTTTATTAGTACAAAATAACATATTTTTATGTGAAATTATTGAAACAAAGTGAAGTAATAAACTTCCATTTTATTATTCCTTGACATTTTAATATTACATACATTCAGCTAGTTAAATTGTTAATTACGTTTCACAACAATCATCGTTTTTCTGGTGTATGAATATGAATACTTACTATTAATGTTAGTGTAAAATATTTTTATTCATACCGAATACCGAAGTAATTATTGATTTCTATACTTATTTTATTTTAGGTTTACAAAATGCATCTAATTACTACTAGGGAGACATGTGTAGTATAGTTTATGTATAAAACATTTTGACGTAATATTAAACGATCATTGAAATTATTTAATATCATATTTTTTATTTATATTTTATAATCAACGTTGCATTTTTAAGTAAATTTACTTCGTACCATAGTAATTACAAATATTTATTTTAATTGTTATTATTTTTTGTATTGTTGCGATGTTAAACTAAATCCTGATTATTAAAAATGAAATTTATTATAAATTAAAAACATTACAAAATATATAGGTATTTATTTAAAATGTATTGGACTATATTTTATTAATATTGATTTTCATTAACATCTGGCATAAAATATGAATAATTGTGTTCACAGTCCTTGTGTTTAATAAGCGTTAAAAGTAGTGTTAATTACTTAAATTATTTTTATTAACAGTTTCGCAACTTCCATCATGTTTAAAGTTCGTCACAGCATTAATGTATGTACGTGTGTGTGTGTTGGCTAATATATGTCGTACGTATATACATGATGCGAGTTTGGTCTTCGAATGAAGTCGACTATATTAAGATTGACTTAAACGAATTGGAGGTTTATAATTGAAGCAATTGAATAAATCTGCTTTATTGGTTACACAGGCTCCAAAGGTGGTACCTAGGTCACTTGGCCATAAAAACAATAAAATGTCCGTTGATGTTTTCAACAGAGAGCACAGCTCAAGTACTATCACAATACGTGTCATGCACTTATTTTTTAACCCGTCAAAAAATCAATAAACCCTGCTATATTCTACCATCATGTTTTTTTTAAAATAATACTCTTATTGATGAAACGATTTAATTAGCAAAATAATATGATAACATTGATTTGCACAGAATTTTTAAATTCTTGTTGCAGTGGGAAATAAAAGATATTTTATTTTGTAGTTGCTTAAAAATAATTTCTTTTTACATTTTATTTGTGAAAATACAATTTAATATTACAACCACAGCCATTTTTTTCTACAATTCTAAAATGCAATTATTGATGTATTATTCTAATCGTATTTACAATTATGTATTAAAAAACTTCAAAATAGTAGGTTTTTAAGATTAAACTTCTCTATATTTAAACCAAAGTTTCATTTATTATTATTTTAATATTTATTTTTTATCCATTTTTTTTTCCAAAATGAATACAATTAACTAATTGGTATTGCCATAAATTATAGTTAATAGAACGGACATGCAATTTTATTGTAAAAATTAATTATTACAAATTTAATCAAGCTATTTCATCGTTTTTGTTAAATTAATCTCATAATTAAAATGTTGTACTCTAGTATGATAACAAATTCGTAGAACAAAATTAGGTTTCAATTAATGATGAAATAGTACAATATTTAATACATTCTGGTATAATATATTTTTTTAAATTAAATAAATTAACCTATTTCATTTGATCAGGGCCTAAAATTTTAGTTTTTGCAAATGCACACTGTAATTCTAAAACTATCTAACCTGACTGGATATACCTAAAAAAAAAAAAAACAATTATTATAATGATAATTGTAATAATTCTTTACTGTATATTTTTTAAAGCGATTTTATTATTATTTAATTTAATTATTTATTACTGATTTTTTTAAGTGTAATAAAATATTGAATTATATGATGTTTTTTACCATTAGGGACTGCTTCGTAATTCAACATTATTTTCTACAGTGCATTCCGTGGTATCGTTTGTCAAAACACACTATAGTAGGGCCTTGCTTACAATATTACGTACACGTAATATTATTACTGAAAATCTATCTACAACCTATTATCATTTATTTAATTTATTTTCTACTTTTTTGATTCGCGTCATAGGTGCGACTAGAGTTTATTTTTTGTGGGACTATAAGCGAAAACACAACACAGACCCACGGGGGCTACGTCTCCACACCGCCATCTATTAAATTTAAATGCAGAAAACAATTTAAAAATACAAAACCAAGTGGAAAACTTACTGTTATTCACTGACTATGGTTATGCTGAATAAGAAGGGTTTTCAAACTCGGTTATTATTTCGTTTAAATATTAAGATTATAGATTTAGATGATTAGATTTTATAACAAAATTCTGATATTCTGATTTTCTTCCGAGAGGGCTATTGAAATATTTAAGGGAGTTAAGTCTTCCCAAGCCCCCCCCCCCCCAGTTGCGCCTATGATTCACGCATTGCTTTCATTTATACACCATCATTATATACGTGTAAATATGGACGATGTACGTGCAAGCGAGAGGTGTCGTACTGTATTGTATATACGTTTTTTAATACAAACAGTGTATTTCCTTGTTAACAACGGCAGTAAATATACATATAACTTGCATGTCTCTGTCGGCCAATATAACTGCTGCTAATGCGCGACGCGGCGCCGCTGTTCGCGCGCTAAGTGTACATAAAGGGGAGCTGTAGAGTAATATGGTATGTATGTCGAAATAGGTCACTGTTTAGAGTAAAATTAAAAAAAAAAATAAAAAAAAAAAGCAAAACAGTATAAATGTCGAGGAACAAACCAATTATCTTTCCCCATTAAAAGTGCATTAAAGTGTATCACACATTCGTTCGTTATCCCTGTTGACTCTTACAGCAATCGGTCCGGCACACGATAATGGTTATTTATCTTCAATTTCATATTGCTACGTACTCCGCATTGCGGTACGTACCGCTACACCACAACTAAGTATTGTAAAAACGCGGCGAATAATATATATGTACAAGTACACACACACACATATATATATATATATATAGGTATATATTTATATATCATATGGCTTTTATATTCGTTTAATTATCATTTTTATTTCACGTAAACATTTGTTCGGGTTGTTTTTTTTTCTCGTATGATACGCCCATGCAATGACTACAGTATAAGTTTTTCGTGTGCAACAAACTTATCACAACCCTTGTGCACGCATCTATCCACATACTCATATGAAATTATTAAAATGTACGTATTCCTATTACACTAAATTATTTCATTAACAAAACTCAGAAAATATAATATACGAGTTACATACAGCGTGGTTATTTTAACGTCAGTCAGTCTTCGACAATGAGTAATTTTTATTTTTTAATTTGAATTGCTTACTGTACCTTTATATCTTTTTATAGCACATTGTTTTTTTTAACAAATCGCATCATTTTCGATTATTAAATTAAATTTCATTTTATTTGATATCCTAAAAATTATGTAATTATGATAACATAATGGATTTATATATGAATCTTACATCATTTTGAAGTCAATTAGTGATTATTATATAAAGTTTAGACAAGAAGAGTAGATAATTAATTTTTATCTTTTTTTTTATACAGATTACATACGTCATATTTTCTCAGGCATTTGTGCTTGATTCATGTTAAAATCGATCTGCAGTGTAGTATAATCAGAATGTATATAAGTAATTAAATAATGTATATCTTTGTAATGTATTTATTTTACGACGTTATAGTAGTTATAAAATTATAAAATAAGACTTATAATATAAATTACCAATAAAGTCTCAGTTGATATACTTGATGTATAGCATAACCACCACCGACTATTACACCCGATTCCGAGCAAATAAATGTCAATCGTATAATAATCTCTAGTATGTGTGCATCGATCCGTAGTGAATCGCAATGAGATTTTAATAGTCTTGTTTATTTTCCAAATTTTTCTTAATTTCCGTGTATAGGTGGTTGACAGTCCAAACAATTTTATATCACAAAGCATGGTCACTTGGATTTTTTGTGTATTACCTATATATTGTATTTAAATTAATTAATTTTTCCATGTGCCTATACATCCATCCGCTAAACAAAATATGTTTTCAATGGATTGATAAGAGGATGTTAGATACTAATCGCCTCTGTAAATCGTATATACATAGAAATATACTAGATTTAATAGTTGATCGCTATAATATTTTCATTTATTAATTATTTTTTACAAAAATTGTTTCAATTACTTTTATTTGATTATCTATGTTTGCGATTTTTATCATGAAAGTTATGACACAAAACATGTAATTTTTCAAGTAAAAACTGGAAACAGTAAAAACCACATTGTTATGAAGTATTGAATATGGTGAGTCATAACGATATTAATTTTTAGTTACCTATAGCTAATATTATTAAACTCACTATTTATTTTGATTGATCAACATTTTAAAAAGTATAGCTCTATTTTCAATGATTTTATAATTTGTTTTTAAATTTATTTTAACCAGTTTATTTTACTGATTGTAAAAAAAAAAGGTTAATCTACTGAATTTTACTAACTATTTTTCAAATATATCAAATATATAACATATAATATGTATGTTTAAAAATAAGACTCAAATTATTCGTTAATAATAATAATAAATAATTTATTGACTACGTAATAAAGTTGTATTCCAACATAGTTGTCTACGACTTAAATTCGATAGATTAGTTTAGTATTCACACTGATTGCTATTGAAAATTAAATTTTCAACAATGACGCTTTACTGTTTTACATTGTATCTAATCATTGATTTTATAACTAAAAGGTGTGTGAATTATTAAATCTATAGTAATTAGTTGTATCTTACATTTTCATAAATAATTTTACTCTCATGCCTTGATAAATAATGGTAAATAATATACCTACTTTGATTAAAAAAATATTTATTGATATGATAACATTAATAACTGCTTCATTGCTAAATTGATTGTAATTTCTATAAAAATTAAAGAAATTATTCAGTTTTATTGTACGAGTATAAAATAGATAAACACGTTTGGGAAACTGTATCTTGTTATTAATACTCTAAAGCAAAATTTCCCTCGTATCTATTTACTATCAATTATCACTCATTAAAATTAATAAATGTAATTATACACTATCGAAAATTTAAATATTAAATTTTGGCTTGCATTTATACGAGTTACGAAGTGGTTGGGCTATTTTCCAAATTTTTTTAAGCGCCGGTAACATACTAACATGGTTCATATACATATCACACGACACGCCTATCTGTGTATTTGTAAGTTGTAACTAAATTTGACTATAGTGTTGGCAATAATCTAAATTAAATAAATTAGTTTGGAATTTTTGGCCAACTGGTAAAATCTCGGATAACACCAGGTGTCAAAAACAATAACACAGTTTGTGTCTTGCTCCCGTTCACACGTACTTATGATCATAGCCAATTTAAAAAAATGTTGTATACAAAAAGTAATAATAATAACTAATTTTTGAATATATTATGTTCAATGTGTTTATATATATGTATTATTAGTTTTAATTATTTTTAACCCACTGATACTAAAAAAAAAGGTTGTAGACTTGGTTACATTTTAGTCTTTACCCATAGTGTTTCGTATTCACAAGAAGTAAAATTAATTTAAATTATGCATTTGTAAAACTAAATCATAGCCAAGAATTCAGTTCAATTGCTAAAATGACATAAGAATCTTGTGGTTTTTTTTTAAAATAATTTCTCAGTCACACACAAATGTATATTTAACATTGTGACCTTGGAAAAATCATAATATTTTTCATAAGAAAGCTCAGATTTTCAGAAGATTTTTGAAAACTTATAATATTTTATTAAATACAATAAGTTAATGATACTGAAAACCATAGATTATATGAAAATGTTATACTAAATAGATACAATTAAATTAATTTTTGAGCTCAAATGATTTTCATCATAGTATAATATTCTGGATAATTTTTATACTGAATAATAAAAATATTATCTAAATTTATTTGACTGTGTATATATAAGTTCTATACAAATTGGCTATGATTTATGTGTTTTATAGTAGTTACTGATGAATTACAAGCAATGAGTATGTCGTTTGCAAAATAGTCGTATATTAGCTGAAACAATAGCTCTACACCGCTTTGTCTAATATTCTATACACAAGCTTGTTCTTTATTAGTTATAGAATTCTTCGAAGAATTGGTAATCGAAATGAATGATTGATAAACTGAATTTGACAATTGAAATTTACACATACATATTTACTTATAATTTTGCTTTTGTGAATGCATACCTAAATTATTTATGCATTTAAATTGTCTTTTTAATTTTTTTTTAAGTTTATTTCTTTTGTGCACTTTCGAATATTTATACTTCCCTTAATACAATAATATACTCGTTTATAAATTACTATAATTACAATAATTTGGTGTATCGTTTTTTTAGAATAGCTTTTATTTATATATTTATTTATTTAGCGCTCTCGCTTTAAGTATAACTAATGTTTTTATCCTCACAATTAAAGAATTTACACATGCTTTACCATAATAACTAAACCATATTATTTAATTTTAATGGTATTATTATCAAAAATATTTTCATATCTCTTTAATTCTACCTTTGAGTCATGTCGTTAATTTGTGCTTTGATATTCTCAGTTCTAAGTTTAAACCAATTAAACTATTAAGCCATTTGAATATATTCGCAATTGATATTTATGAGTAAAAGTAAAATATTATTACTTATTATAACTATATTATCTACTTTCGGTTCAAATAAAGATATGAAACATGAGGACTTTATACATTCTATATTTTTTTTTTACCGTGCACGTTTTGCGATTGTAGTAACCAAGTATAGAATATAACAGCACTAATATAAAACATAATTTGGGTATTCGTCAAATTCTTCACATTTATATGGTTAATAAAATCCAATACAGGCACAACTATCATCTTTTTACCCATAAAACTGCATGCATAATATTATTATGCATGTGTGTATGCCACCCGCCATCATCCAGTGCCAACTAAACAAATAACTCATTGCTATTTGAACAGGTTAGTGCACTCCTTTTCAGTTATGTTTACACATGAACGATAAAATCGAATAAGCAAACAGCATTTCAAACTTCATCAATGGCTCCTGGCGAAATAGGGTTTAGGGATCAATCCAAGTGTTTATAGCACGGTTCGAGTGCGTAACCCTGTTTGATATTTGTAACATTTTCTTCGACACAATTGAAATTATTGTATTCTATCCAGTTGCGGGACATATTTTTATTTATTTTTTTATGATTCAATGCGTAGTACTATATTTGTATGTTTTATAGATGTGAGTTCATCTGATGAGGTCTATAATATTATAAAGTATAATACATATTTACGTATTCATATTTCAAGCGTCTATATATTGCTGTTGTTACTATTATTATTTTTATCATTATTATTATTATTATTATTATTATCATCATTACTTTTATTATCATAACTATTATTATTATTGTAAACGCCACCGTTAATGCTGCCAGCGTTTCATTTCGAGTGGATGTTTTATTTTTTATGTCGCACGCAACTACTTGGGTGGGTTTAATGAAATCTAAACAAATCGGTTTCAAAGCCAAAACCGTCAGACCATGGTCTAGAAGAAATAACATCCCGTTGAAAATAATTTAAAGATTTTACTTGCCCGCATTTTTCGTGTTTGGTCATCGGTAAGTCGGTTTAGTGTTCTACGTGCTATAATATATATATATATATATATCGTATATAATATTATTACATATATACAATACTTATGTAGGTCGGATTGCTGCTTATATGCGCTTTCTTGAGGTGTACTAGCATTGGGCCAACTCGCGCGGCACGCCCTGTGAAAACTGTCCAGCTGTGTACGAGGTCATGAAAGAAGAAGATACGGTTTAATAGAAATCGAAACCTTTACGCCACCCACCACCTCTTCCTTCCTGTCAACACCTTTCGATAGGTCGATCCATTGATTGTTGTTGTCATATAAATCAATGTTTATTAATTTTTCGTTTGCCTTTTTCGCAATTATCATCATAGTTTTATATGCATACGACTGAAACTGTAGTTTTTCGCTTTAACAATAATATATAGCAAATGAAAATTTCTTTCTCAAATGATTAATCAAATAACAAGCAAAAGATACCTCGCCTAACGCTACTAATATATTGTTATCATGCGTATATTGTACTGTCATCGTTTACTTCCCTTATTTTTTTATCGATCAAACTTTTTACCGTAATGTTATTTCAGTAAATTTAATTTAATGTTTATTAAATATGATAATGCCGTTTTATTTTTTATTGAACTCTGATGATTATATCTATTATAAATTATTATAATCAAAGTTTTGACTAAAAATCGCAATATTTTGTCAATTGTTAATTATTAATTTATATATATATATATATATGTATCATAAGATGATGTAATTAATAATACTTTCCAATAATACTTAAGTTTCATAAATCTTTAAAGAACATAAGGGTGTGCGTATTAAATATTGTTGATGGACTGGAAAATAAAAATAATAAATAAGTAATGAAAATGTTTTTAGCGAACCATACCTTTATTTCTTATACTTGACGTTTATATCATAAAACAAAAAAATATTTTTAATTTTGAATAATTACTTAATATAGTGAGTACCTATAGCAACACATGTATATAATAAGCTTTTATAGTACTTAGGTAAAGTTTAGTTAAAATGTTTTATTAATTCTGTGTTTCATTAGGTATTTGATAAAAATATTTCAATAATACTATACTGTCGCATAACAGATACACATAACGAACTTGCATTTTTGCGTGCTAAAAGCCACAATTCTTTTAAATAATAAACTTTCTTTCGTCGTGATTTTTAAAATTAATCACGCAATTTGAAAACACCAAAATAATTGTCCAGTAGCAAAAGTATAAGCGGTAATTTGTTTCCAATTACTTATTTCGATTCAATCATCTTTTTCTTGAGTACCAAGTAAAGTTAATTTTATTGACACTATAACTCAAGACATTTTTCTATTGACCATTTTGATCTAATGCTATTAATTAACTGATTGTTTTCAATTAAGGTAATTGCTGAGAATAAAAAAATGTAGTCTAAAAAAAATTACTACTATAAAAATTATAACTATTATTGTTATTATTATTATAATTAATGTTATTATTATTATAATATATGATACTTCGTTCAGTTTATCCATTGTGTGTAGGAACATCAACGCAGAAACGTGCTTCCATATATTTTCTATATTGATAACTATATCTTCCTATGAAGTAAAATAAATATTTAGAAAGGCTTTATTTTTCAAATGATCTTTTACATTTTAGGTGAATAATATTGCAAATATAACATTATAGAACAATTAGGGTTTATATCAATAAATGTTTCTATTATACAGTTTTTGATTGTAGTTTCACAGCATCGGCACAATGTAATTTTATCGACATTGATTTAAGTACTCTTTTTAACTGAATATTAATATTTTAATTAAATTATAAATATTATGTCATGTTAAAATTTAAGTTACTGCAGATTTGAAATAACTTTTGCCAATAAGCGGCTGTTAAGGAGAACGCTTTTAAAAATATGACAAGTGACACATGTCTATTAAAAAAAAATAAAATAAATAAGGAACAATACAGAAAATAACTATATATAGATTTATATATTTTTTACTCATAATTAACACCAAAGGGCTTCAGATGTAATTATAAACTTTCTGTTTTTACTTAAGTATAATATATAATTATATTTTATGATTTATTTTATTGTCTTAAAGTTTTTAAGGTGTATTTCAAACACCCTTCAGCTTAAATATAGATATTTTGTATCTACTTATTATACTGTAATCAGCTTGAAATCTTAAAAAGTCTTTATCGAATCGATGAAATATCTCCAAAAGCTATACAGGTTAAACAAACTGAATTTTTCAAACTTCGAATCCGAAACTCTGTGTTGCGGGCTTTTTAAATAATTAACCCTGCGAGTACTATTGCATCGTCTTCACAGTTAGTCCACATAAACAAAAAAAAAACAGCACCATCATTGTAATCAAATCCGTTGACATTATCATCAACGTTCCGAGTGATTATTTTTGGTTAGGCTTCGTGTCTAATAAAATGATTTTAATGCGCGAGTAATAAACCGACTGATTTCGTGGTATTAGTTTGTCTGGGCGCAGCTGATTATACAGGTTCACAGTGAAAAACTCGTGCTACGAACACTGTGATGCGGTGTGCTGCGAACCTAGTAGCTATTTTTCCCGCATTAATCTGTACTAACGAATTAAACTGTACAACATGCTTGAAAATCAACAATTTAGGAGCGCGTTGATCGAATGTTCAACATTTATAAATTGCGATGTTTTTTCTATATTCTAGCGCATATACTTGTGCAGTGCGGGTTCGACAAATCTAGTTTAGTTCAAAACGAATGTTACGTCATGTTGCAGGTTCAAGGAATAAACTTAGTCTCGTTCGGGTGCGCTCAAACACCTATTTATCGAACGGTCCACAACATGCATTGGTTAAGTCGAACGTATGTTTTTCTGTTTTTTAGTAAAGAACAAAATAAAACACAAGTGCAAAACAATTTACGAAGTATGTGTGTACTACACTGAATGCATTTACATGCATTTTGATTTGCCGTCTGCACGCAGCAGCCGTGTTCTCAAAATGCTTTATTATTTCTCGGATGAAAGTCGTGTGTATAGTTATTTACTTATTTATTTATTTTGTTATTGTTGATGTTGTTAACTCGCTGTCGTCGAATTTTCGTCGTGTAAACCTGCAACACTTTAGTTATAGGTAGGTCGAATTACCGCGCCGCGATAGTTGTATTATACGATTTTGTTCGCCTGCCCACCCGCTCACCGCTTCACGTAACGAATGTGTCGTTTGGAATGTTCGGGTGTACAATAGCCCAAAGGTGTACATAGTTATTTGACTTTATAGTTGTATATATATGTGTGTGTGTGTGTGTGTGTGTGTGTATTTACCTTAACAGATACACACACACACATAGAGTACATTATATTATATTGTGCACGTACATATTATACAAATAAGGTTATGGTCAAATCATATCACGTCTGTTCGCGTGTACACCGGTGCTGCAGCACTAGAATATTTCATCATTTATATATTGTATATACCTGTTGAACGGGTCAACCGCAAGTGGAGATACGTGTGCTGCAGTTTAGTCTTATATACGAAATAGTTACTACACACACACACACACACACACACATTTTATGTCGACGGTTCTCAAACTTTTTTGTTGGCCAGGCCTTCAAAACGCTATGAAATATCCACAATGAATATAGAATTTTAAACCACAACTCGTAAAAAAATTTCTCATCGAAGATACGCTTTTTATTTTTGTTACTAATTGATGTACGGATTGGTTCATTAATCGACGCATTAATATACTGCACATTCAAAGTTATTTTCAGACGATACTGTCCAAATAGTATTGTTCAACATATATCCACACAAATGTAATAATTTAACTAATGATAACTTCTGAATTTCGTTTAATTCAAATGTGCTATTGAGCCCCTGATTTACTTTCGCGAAACACAAGCACAGTTTGAGAATCGCTGTACTACAAAAAAAAACCCTGTACTCCCATTGTAACGTGGAATCCAATGCTTCGCCGGTATACTCGTATTATCTAGTGGGAGAATAAGGAACCGTTTAACGTCTGGAAGGCTGTATTAATCTATATTAATAAAGGAGGTGAAATAATCTTTTAAGCTACAGTTGAAAAAACATTTAATCACATGACAACAATAATAAGTAAACAAAATTATGACCCGTTGTGTTACATATTGTAATTTATTAACGTCATGTTCCAGATTTTTTTACAAAATTAGTCTCTTGAAGTATGCGTGAGTTACATTTTTTTCTCCGATCAAAATATTTAGCAATACTTTCCACTATGTAAAAATTGTTTCTTATACATTTTTGGATTTTTATTTTAACTTGTTACAGAATTTTATATTGGAAAGCATGATTTCGAATTTTTTATGATTGTAAAGCATATATTAAATACTTATTCCATAATAATAATTATAATATGCCTGTCAAATCAGAATTATGTTAAATATTATTTATATTGTTAATTTATATCACTTATCAAGTGAAAATAATTAAAAATACTTCTCTTTGTTTACTTATCTGACTTATTTTGCCAAATCATTATATAAATATTTTCGTATATATGAGATTTAAAGTGTTACTTGTTAAACGGATCATCCGTTCACCTATTGTATAGCAACATATGTCATACACACACACAAACTATAAATTATAATATTTCATTGAATTCTAGTATACTATTATGTCATCTAAATACAGACTTACGAACAATAGTACTTTTTACAAATTACCTACTTAAAATGTGAATATTCAAGCTAAAAGTTAAATATATTGCTAATTTTAATTAGTTATCTCGTATGTATGTATAACATAGTTATGTTACCCGTCAATTATTTGTTTTATGCTCGGCTTGTATGTCAAAACTATTTTTGCTCGCGAATTAATCATTTTTCCAGTTTTTGCGCTTGTCAGGTTATATGTCTTATATATATATATATATATATATATATATATATATATATATATATATATATATATATATATATATATATATGCATTCTCATACTTGTTCCATTTATCATTATCGCAGAAAGGGAGAAGATATTCAACATCAACGGTTATTACCACAAAAGTAATAAGAGTTGAAATGTTTTTAAACTTATTAGAGTAGAATGTAGTATTATATAAACTGATTTATTTTCTTCTCGTTTTTATTTTAATTATAAATTAATAAAATATCTGAAATTTCGATGTCCGTTGTGATTTTGAAATCATTCATAAAATTAAATTGCAAGATTAAATTTATGTTGATAAAGAGTTCTTTATTGGTTTGAAATAAGTTTAAAATAAATAACACGGCATTCAAAAAAAAAATTCTAGGCAATAGTTGATATAAAATATAATTTAACCAATGATAAAAATTAAAAAAAAAAACAAAATAGTGAAACCCATTAATTTTGTTGTTATTCGAAATTGAAAATTGTTTTAAAAAATTGATTGGCCTTAATCATACTTCAATATGAATAATTGATGGATAGTCTTGCATAGTTGCATATCATTTTCAATTCATAAATCACTAAATGAATAATATTATCAAAAAAAATATAAACTGTTACGGGACGAAATTCAGCATTATTTCCGTTTCATTTTTAATTTTACTTTATATTCAGTAAAATTTCAAAGTTACTCTAAGAAATTACTTCTTTAAAGTAGTATAATGTCTACTTATGCATTTTATTTAATTAATGATCTGAAATTGTATTGCACAATATGTTTAATGCGTTATAATAATTACCTATGTTTTAAATATATTAATTTACAATATTAGTGTTCATTGAAGACTGTAATTCTCATCGTATTAAACGTTATTCGAACCATTTTAAGAATATTGTTTTATTTAAATTATTTTAGTGAATACCTAAATCTATTTAACTGCGTTGTTGATCATGACTCATGAGCCATCATGACATACGATAGGAAATTTAAATGCTAGTATAGAATTGTATTTCCTCCTCTACTGCCATGATTTTACGCCTATAATGAATGTTTGCTTTGTCGTCCAATTCGATTATTTGCAAATGTCATATTATTTGTAATACTGGCGGGTATTTTGTGGTTAGTGTCCTCAAATTAATTAAATTCTATCATGTTTTCCTGTCGTAAAAATACTTTTTCACCTTGTCGTCTTGCCATGATTGATAATATAGTTTAACTACATAACATATCTGTATATATATAACGTAAAAATTAAATAAAAATTAAACACAGTATGCAGAAGTAATGTTGGTATTTCTTCAAGTATCATGTACAAACAAACGATGTTCGTGAAATTGTCTCTCCCCCCCCCCCTAAATAAATTGACCAATATTTTGCTAATTAATTGTAAATTTATTTTAACAATTTATAAATCAAAGTTCATGGAAATTTTGTTAAAAAACGTTTTAGGGTTATATCAGTTCGAACGACTCAAGAGACAGAACTCATACTATAATATATTTTAAATGTTTTTAAAATTAAATGTACATTGACATTTCAATGAAGGCATCTCTGTCAATGCTTTATTGTCTCATTGTTTGAGTTTGTTTCTTATAAGTTCTAAATAACTATTAATTTAAATTCATAATATAAAATATAAAATAATATTATTAACACGCGTGTATCGATAGCGGGAATTTTATCAACTTAACATACGAGCTGGAAATATTTATAAATTATTTTAAGCATATTTAATTGATTTAAAAATAGTAATTTATTACTTTTTGAAATTGTAGAGAAATTAATAATGTTATGTAATAGAAAACATACTTGTTTGAATAATCTTTAAAGGTGTATGTTCATTTTTTGCGTAAATTATATTACAGTATTTAATGTATACTATATTCTTATTATAAATTATTATCTAATATTTTCAAATCAAATATATGTAATTATAAATTAAAATATTAAAGTATTTATTTCCATAAATTATTGTAAGTAATTACTGTATAGTTAAGATTACGAATATAAATTTATTTTTAGTACGATATTCAAATAATATTTTTCTATTTTTGTTATACTTCAATATCATGATTATACAATATGATATTTAAAAATTAAATAATATTTTTTGGTAGATACATATTGTTTATTTTTTTCAATTATTTAAAATTAAACAATGATTAGTGGTGTTGAATAAATATTTAATATTTTTTCCAACGCAATATCCATTTAATGTACATAATTTTAGATATGAATATACTATACTACTAATTTTTCTTTGAATAATACGTCCTTTTTTGTACCTACTCACATTTGAATTATATTAATTTTTTCAAATAACTTTAACCTATACATTTTTATTTATTTTAAAAATTGACCCAACGAGAGTAAGTTAAAGTTTACATTCATAAAATATTTGTGTTAATCGTATTTTCAATGGTCTACCCCTACTCCTTCACTTGATTTTTGTGTAGTATAATTCGATGTAATCAAAACGGTCTTTCTGATGAAAAAAAAAAAATTACCATAATATTGTTCTATGCAAAAGGTATTTTTTTTATAGTTATCACCTAACCAACATTTTATTATTTATAATTTTATTAAAAGTTTAGCAAAAGACGGCCATGTTCGCTTGATAGTGTATATTAAACTAATACTGCGTAAACTTTTAAAATGTACTAAGTACGCGTTATTAAACAACCACATCATTTGGTTCGTCATCCCTTATTTTTTTCAACATTTATGTTTTTCGAGTGAATATGCATGTCTAATTGTATTTGAACAAAGAAACCACAGCGATAAAATGAAAATACTGAACTAGGAAAGGTACGCGATACAACGAAAGTTCTCGTTTCTCATGCATACGTACATTGCTGCATAAGCAGCGTGCGGGCAATGCGGAGTTGGATTTATTGTGAGCGAACATCCTTTGCAGCTAGTAACACGTAAAACACATTTTGAGAATACCCAACTATTCCGGGGAGAATAGGTCATGGGCACCTAGGTGGTAACTAATATAAACCACTTGCTGTAGTATTATAAAAATGTAAATATAAAATAAACCGGGTATTGTATTGTGTATCTACTCTACTTTCCAGTGTGAGTTTATAAACATTTAAGATAATGGTACTGATGGCGCAAGGGCTTTTCCTATTAAAACAATACTTACTCAGTAGAAGTACGCTTCAGTTAGAGTTTGCTACTGATGTTCAAATTCTATATACCGAGTGCTTGTAATAAATTCGAAACAAAAACGTGGTTTGCAAATCGCACATAGCACTTTATTCCTTTCCAAGCTAACTCCTTTAGGCTATTATTTCATCCTCCTTCTCAATTCCTGTTCTACCTCAGTCGTATCCTTTATCATAAATTTCCTCTTTAGTGCCTTCCATATTTAATTTGTCTATGTTAATGTATCTATCTAATTATGTTAATCTCATGTATATGTAATAATTTTGCTGTAACGTTGTAGGCCTAATAAAAATAATTTATACTGTACGCATTATCCTCTTGGGTGGGGGCGACGACAACGCACGGCACGCGTATAATCCCGGTTTGACCTCATTTCTCGAGTGCACGCGCGATTATCCGGTAAGTGCGGTCAGCTTAATGACAATATTTCGCGTCAAGGACTATCCCTACACCGCGGTCGGTTGTTGTAGAAGGAGGTTGGATTACATTTCCAACATCACGGACTATACCGTACCACTGTACATACTTCTTTTTTCTCATACTTTTCCATTCGTACGACACACAACAGATAGTGAAATTTGCCCGAGGCCTCGCTCGGCAATCGGGATAATCTACTATGCCGGATTTAAACAAGAGCTCGCGTGGTTACGTCGGACGTATGGACTTTAACCAAGATTTTTGACGGAAGCTAGTGCACGTATAAGTATTCGCGTGTATTACGCGTGTTAGCGCCAAAATACGGTTTGAATCTTTACGCCTTGCCGGGGCATAGTGTACAAAACCCTTCAACCACCCCAAACCAACTGTTTTCTCGCTTCGTTCGATTTACTTTATAAGTCCGTCAAAACGTTGAAATTCACGAATATGTTCCTAAGCTTCATACTGAAAACGAAACGTACGATGTTTAGCTTTAGACTTTTTTTTTTTTTTTATACCCCGGCCGATTGTGCACGTAAACCGTCTCCGATGTGTGTGGTGATGTGCAGGCCCGTGTTACGTATGATGCGTGTGTGCTAGGTAGCGCGCGGAAATAGGTGAGCGGAAAACGAACGAGAGGGCTCGGTTCGGCGATACCGGGTTTGGAGACGCCGCCGCCGCCGCCACCACTGCCACGGTGCGACCGTGTGTTAAGGGAGCGAATGCGTGCGTGAGGCTGACAATCGATACTGCGGCGGCGGCGGCGGCGGTGGCGGGCCGGGTCAACCGCCATGGCAACAGGTACGACCGAGTTCGCCCGAACGACACGCGACGACGACGGCGGCGGCGGTGAACACTCGTATGAACCGCTGCCAAGCGGACACACGGCTTAATGGCTATTTCATAAAAGCCGCTCGCGAAACTACCCCCTCATCGCGACTCACGCCGATTATATACGTGTCTTATATTATACAATATTATCTGAGTATGGAATTATTTCATTCGTATTTGTATTATATTGCGTGCCCCGCGTTATAATGATGTGCTGCCGCGGCGACGATCTACCAACCCTTTTCGGGAGAAAAAAAGATAGGATAATATTATTATAATGTTAATATTATTATTATTATTATTATTATTATTATTATTATTATCATTATCATTATTATTTGGCTTTACCGAACGTTACGTAATGTACACATTGTCACCCGGGATTGTGAAACGGACGAAAAGTATAAATGTCCGTACATCATGTTACATATTGTCGTTGAAGGAGCAATACGTCGTATCTCAAAAAAGTAAAATGTTTAGGAAAGACTAATATGTGTTTCCTATTAATAAGACTAATATAATATTAGTCACATATAATATGTGTTACTAAATATTTTATAACTGAGTTACGACTTTATTACCATTTAGTTTCTTTGACATTAAATATTAACAGTATTGTATTTTATCAAAAGCTGTATTTTTTTCCCTTGTTTTTTTTTTTTTTTTTTTGTATAAATCGCAAAATCGATTTTTTTGGAGATACGACGTATTGCTTGCCCAACAAAGATTGCACTTTTTTCTCTAAGTTTTTGAGTTATTAAACATACTTCGGAGTCGAACGAAATAAATATTTCGCCGTCCGGAAGGTACTGAACACGCTTTCGCGGTTCGAAAAAAAAAATCAATATAATGCGCTAAATTTCGTTTTTAACGTTAGCCGTGTAATAGTAATAGTTGTAATAGTAGTAGTAGTAATACATATATAAATACGTAATACGACTGTAATTTCAATTTACATAAACATAGCGTTATTTTCAGTGCGCAACCGGCCTCGTGGTATTTTTCTACAACTCTCATATTAAAATATACGTTATTTGTTATATTATACAGTTCGATGTGCCCTACACTATTATAATATATTATAATGTCGATATATATATATTATAAGGTTAATAATTTTATAAAGTTTGTAAAAGTGGTTGATATCCTATCCTGACAACTAGTTATTAATAAACCCATAAATCATGTGTCGTCTGTTTATGAGTAAAATATAAAAATGTTATTGGATGCATTGGTTATTATTACACAGTAACAACAATTTGTTATACATATAATTGTTATATTATTTAAATATCTATATATATATATATATATATATATATATGTATATAAATAATATTTTAAGATCTAAACACTCTAAACCTACAATTAAACACTGTACTCGATGAAAAATGTTTTTTTTTTCAATTTTCTCTGAATATTTTTCAACAAATAGTGTACATGCGCAAATAATAATAATAATTGGATTTCTTAACGGAGTGAATACATAAGAAATATTTTTTTATGCGAGTGAAACGTTAGAGAGATAGCTTAATGAACGAAGTGTCTTATAGTTATCAGTGTTATCGCGCATAAAAAAATAACCGTTTTTTATTGTGAGCATAATTATTATTATTATTACTAAGAGTATATCATAATAATATACAGTATATTCATTTCAATTTTCGATCATGACACTGATTAATAAGTAATAAACTTCTTACCGTCTTGTCGCAACCACGAAAATTAATTATTATTTTCTGTTCATGACTTATTCATGAAGGTATATTATTTTGCTTAATTTTCGGCGTCACGTCATACGCCATACAGTCTCATGTTTGTTCTATTTAATTGCCAAAATGATAGCGTAACTCACTTTATGGCCGTTCGCTGTTATTATGTATCTTGTAAAAATATTGCAAAACACTTATAAAAATATGAATGATATACGATCATTATATACTATAAAAAATAAATAAAATACGTCGGATAATGTCGATGCGCGATAGTATGTGGTGTGTGTACACATTTTTACTATAATTACAGTTATTAATTTGGTAATTTTAAGAAACGCTTTGAACCAAAACAATACCTATAAAATAAAATAGATAAAAATACAGTTTATAATTATAATTATAATATTGAACTGATTAAACGTTGTGTAAAACGTAGGTACATAACGCATGATTGTTATTAATTTCGTACGGAGATACTGTGCGGGATACGAATAATATAATTTACTGAATCAGCGCGGTTTACGTAACCGTAAATACGAAAACGTATTCATTAAACATGAATAAATTATGTTTTCATGTGACGACGCGCTAGGAAACACTTATAAAATATTTAAGGTACACGTATATAGGTGGTATTAGTGGGTACATTATAGACGATCGATTCGGATCATCGATGATAATAATGATAAAAATGATGATTATGGAGTGGAAAACATAATACCTATATCATAATTATTATGATAACATAATGCGTAGTAATGTAACATTTTATGTATGTGTGTGTGTGTTTGTATGTTTGTTAATGGTGAATATGCGCACATTAAATGCAAACCTTATCGATCTATAATGACAATGAAAACGGCAATGATGATGATAATAATTATAATATATTAACCGAATAATTAATAACGTCGCATTTCCGCTGATTGTATGACGTCGATTATTATTGTCTTTCGTTTACACAAATGCGCACGCCGTCGTATCACAACAATGATTCGCAACGGCAACAATAACATTATATCGTGTCGTTTATTGTTATTGCGGTGTTATTGTTATTTTTCTTTCCCGGCCGACTGTCTATTGCACACGATCGACGTACAACTCACTGCCGTCACCGCGGCGACCGTTTTTCAACGAAGTTACCGCGGTATACCACCTCGGTTGCTTACGATGGACGATGATACCACCCTCCGGGTTCGACTCGGTGTACTAAACTCGAGTTGCGGATGGATCGTACCAGTAATCGAGGCCGGATTTTGAACCTAGGCAGTAAATGCGAAAAATTCTGAAAAAATTTCAACGGTGGAACATCTTACGAACGGACGCGAAAACAATTTATTTTCAGGGGGCGACTGGGGTCGAAGTTGAGGTGGTATTATTAGCGAGAGGCTACGGTGGTGGTAATTGTACTAAATCCGATATTCGGTTCAGTCCCAGTGCACCGAGTTGATTTCGATGCGTCGGTGGGTTTCCCATACGTCTTGAGCGCAGGAGAGTGACGAGATGAGCGCGCGTCTGGTTTAGATTGAAAGTCGTTCGGAAAGCGGTTTTCGGTACACAACGTCTGTTCGTCGAAGCACCCCGTACACCACCGGCACAGTTGCAACAAAACCAACCTATTTTATAAATGATTTCCTTGTGCGTCGAGCACATCGCGTGCATGAAATCAAGTTCGACAGTCAATACGAGTGTTATTTATTGCTGTTATTATTGTCAATACGTACGATTTACTGCCTACCATTAGAGCGCTTTCAGACGTGACACATAGTGGCCGGCTACTTGTGTCTGAAAAGAATCGCGCGACTAAGATAACATTGCTATAAATATACTCGTACACACGAGACACAGACACAGAGTCTGTGTCGCGCCACCTAATCGGCGTGTCTCGTCCCCGTCAGCCGCCAGACACTGTGTCTGAGTCTGAGCCACTGATAATGTATAAACTTGAATTAGTACGTTCAGACGAGACACGCGTGTCTTCCGCGGTTGAGTGAAAAATAAATAATAATTATTTAAATAAGTAATTGTATTTAACCAGATACTCGTGTGCGACAAGTGTCTCGTGTGAAAGACGCTCACCCATGAAACACTTTTTGTGTCTTGTAGCGCGATTCTAGTGGCCGGCCACAAAGTGTCTCGTCTGAAAGCGCTCTTGAGCAACATTTATGTACAAATGCATACCGAGCCAATGTTTGCGGCGGAAATATTTGTTTCTCTTCCCGTTGGCCACAAGTGACCAAGTCCTTTACATCACGATCGAAACGTGAATGTACTGACATGGCGTTGCGTAGTTGTTGTCAGCCGCGGATGTCACGCACGCATAACGTTTTTGGCATTCGGAGACGGCGGGAAATTCGCGCGAAACCGATGCGACCGTTGTGCTCCGACACAAACGGACTCAGCGTGCGTGCGAGTCGGTGGACTTCAGCGGTGTATTTAAATGGAAAGTACTGGGGATGGATTGAGTTTTTATTTTATTTTATTTTTTTTTTTTTACAGATGTTCTTCAATTAAGATTTTCCCTTTTTCTTTTATTAATATTTAATATATCCTTTAAAGTACGGCCTTTAGTAAATATTTTATATTCATTTAATTAATCTCCATTAAACTACGGTATCACTAAAAATATGTAAGTGTTGTTATTAGAGTAATTAATAAGTATAACTCTTACGAGCTTCAAGGAGCTGCGATTCTTGATGTTCAAAAGACATTGACTCGATGTGACGCAGTTATCCTTTTTCCACCAGCCCTCTAATGTAATGAAAGTTGTTTTTTGATATTTAGAGATATCAACAGTTACTGAACTGTTTTATTTCGATAGTTATTTCAAGTCACAAATAACCTAATCAAGGCGAGGAAATGGGACGGTTCAGATACAGTCGCATCCACTCATCAGTTTGGTGAAATTTCAAATATGTCTCGGGTTCATTTATCAATTCGTTTATTGAACTCGAACCCCTCGCACGCGTTATCAATAAGTACCTCGAGTGGCACGCGTTCCGGACCATCTATGTTGGTCTTCCCGTCAAAATAATGTTTGTGTCGACCACAATCCGTAAACGATACGACTTAATTCAATTTAATTAGTTGTAGTCGGCTTGTAATGGAACGAAATTGAGTATTTGATCCCACCCAATATGATAGCTCTGAATGGTGTCTGTATAAAATATGCCGCATTGAACCGTGTTCATTCATTGTTTCCACGTTTACGATGATTTCGGCTTAGACGGTTTTCGTTTTACACCAACCGTATAGTAACTAACACGCGCGTATTAAAATATTATATTTATATGCTGTGATGGTAGACTTCACGAACGTCCAGATTAAGTAAAAAGATTGAAGCAAAACGAGTTTGTGAATATATTTCGTCATAAATATTTTGAGCCGACCACGTGTAACCGCCACTGTTAGAAAAAAATTGCATTCGACAAGAAAAATTATGTTTTCCACTTTATAAAATTGTCTATTATGAGAACCCTCAGCAGGTCTGGACTACGTGGTTCACTCCATAGGTAGTATATGTACCCTTATCACGTGGTGTACGTGTGCTCCGTAAGGGCTGTGGGATTAGGCTGACAGCTTTTCCTTATCGGCGCTACGGGCCCCCAGGATGATGTGTGGTCGAGCAACTAAGGCTTGGTTAAGTCCTTGCGATTTCCTATGCGGTAAACCTTTAATAAATATTCCTTTTCCGTTTACAAGTACGTGTATGTATGTATATGTGTATTATTATTATTATTATTATTATTACTATTATTGTGTACATAGATTTTGACGTAGACCCTTGTTTTTGGAACACGTGGCATATTATATAATAATTATTAGATTCACCTAAACAATAATAGAGCAATTATTAAACAATATTATGTGCATGTGCGTACCTAACGGTTATTAGATTATTTTATTAATTTCAAAAGGTGGATAGAGGGAGGGAGTAACCAACATGTATTGTTATACGACGCGGTACGTGCATACCAAATGTATTAGTAATTCTAGTGTATGAATATATGTTATAACTAATATGGATGCCGACGGTAATTTTTTCTTTAGTTATAAATATTTATGTAAATTTTTGTACCCTTTACAGTGATTTAATGTATACGGTTTTAATGAATACACAAATCTAGGTACATCTACATTATGCATAAATGCATGCAACAGTGTGAGAATTTTACGCACGTGTGTGTGTGTGAGTATACAGGCGCGGATTTAGAAATGAAAAAAATGGGGGGGGGCTAAACAAAAAAATGTACTAAAATTATATAAAAGCATGGACATTTAGTTTAAGTTTTTTTATTCATTATATATACTTATTATAAGAGATAATTTAATAATTATTATTTTAATAATAATTACAAACTTAAATAAACATAATAAATTAAATTGACCAATCCTCTGTTTTTATTCTTCTAGATGACCTTGAAAATATATTAATCACCTCGTCAATATTTATAGGTATATTTTTATGAATGTCTAAAATAGCTAAGCCGTTTAAACGCTCCTGTCCCATGTTTGACCTCAAATCATTTTTTAGGAGTCTTAATGAAGAGAAACTTCTTTCTGCACTAGCTGTGGTAACCAGTATGGTAGCAAATAAATGTAATAATGTTTTTATGATAGGAAAAAATTCCTTTCCTTTTGCCCCTTCTACCTTTTTGTTCTTTTATTTCTCCGTGCGCACTACGCACCGATCGTTATTGGCCTCCATGGACGTGCCTCCATCCGACCCGCTATTTTCTCGAAAGTCGTCGCGTACCTACACATAGAAAATAAATGTATCCGCATCCCGTCCCGGAATTTTGTACGAAGTCTTTCTTATTTTTTGAAATAACTTAAGTACTGAAGTCCTAGTCTTAGAAGGGGGCTTCAGCCCCCATAGCCCTCCCCTTGTATCCGCGTCTGTGTGTATGTGTACATTATGCGACCAAATCAAAACGCTAAATTGTATTATAAATAAATCAGGGTTTTGGTTTTAATGATTTGGCAGACTATAATATGTAATCTTCTTATTAGGGTATATAAAACTTGTATTCAGTCCAATATGTATATGTAAGCGTACGCGCGCACGTCCCCTATACTAATTATATGATTGTAGTTAAGCTATTTTTTTTATTACCGTGACAAATCTTCCAAAGCCGTGATGATAAATATTTAATTCAATTTCTAAGAAGTTAACCCAAGCGATATTTATGTGGAGCTAAAATTGCAGTGTGTTTTATAAAAGAATTCATAACAAAAGTTTTGGCTTCTGTTTAAGTGTCATATATTTATTTTGAAAATTGTCTACACTTTTCAAGTAATATACCGTGGTTTCCAAATATATATGTATAAACTTAGCTGTAGAATAGTTAAGATAGTTTATAGTTCTAATTTACGGACGTTAAAACCGTAAAATTCTTAGTTGATTAATTGTTGTCGTAAAATTAATTTGTCGCGAAACAATGCAATTTAAAACGTCGCAGCAAGCTCTTTTTAAAAACATTTCTCTTCTGATCAATTATCTCGCTCTTTTTCTCTCATTCATTTTCCCCGTTTACATACGTCAACAGAATGTTTCTATATATAATTTTATATACCCTACATTTATAAATATAAGTGTATATAATATCCACACAAAAGTTATGTAATCAATAATATTTATATAATATATATAGTAAACATTTAAATTACAGCGTATTCTGACGGTTTTTACTATTATGTTTTTTAATTAATTTCATTTTTAATACCTATTTATAACTTTATCGCTTTAAAAACTATTCACATTCTTAAAGGCGAAATATTATTTTAAAAATTTATTCATTTTTAACGTTTTACGACGACGAGTTTTGTGTCAAATAAACATTCCAAGAAATAATTAGTTGTACAACTTTTTTTTTTCTGCTTATTAAAAATTTAAAAGACATAATCCTTTTACTGTTTATTTGTAAATACGTATTCTGTTCGCTCACTGTTTTCTTTGACATTATTCGTGCATGTACAGATACCGCAGGGTTAAACAAAATAGAATTTATACATTTATTATGCGCGAGTGGAATCGTATAGGTACCATTAATGGTTGCTAGTTACTAATAGAACTTGAGCTCAAGCCCAAAATCCGAACTTTAACCCTAAACATGTTTAAATATTACATATGCTCGGTATTCCGCGACCGTCTGTTGTGTTTATTATCGTATGATGCGGTGAACACAAATAACATAATACATTATTCGTGTTCGAGAATGTGTGTATAGCCTCTAAATTATTTTCAATTGGCAGTGTACTGTGTACTCACAGATACCTCTCTCCCTGTAGTAGTGAAATCGCATTTGTGTAACAAACGTTTTGAAACATCTTTCATCAGTAGATCTCTTGTGTATACGCTTCTAGTTCCACCGAAAACGAAAGATGTAAAATGTATCGTCAACTATGCTGTGCGTATTCATATGGAGATTTCGCTGCATACTGTTACGATGTAAAAATAGTATAGGTATTTACTATATTGTATTCACCTTATTTACCTATTGGTCAAAAGAAACCTTTAACACGTCTTAAGCGTAAACTATAGTTTGCCACGATATTCGCGGAGTTGGTGCTGCGGCAAGTTGTCCGCGATTTTAGCGCACCCCCGAAAACCCGATCGTTTTAGGTCTGTATATACGGGTAGCTACGCCCCTGTGAAACACAGGGAAAAGCGCTCGCGAACTCGTCGGCTGATTTATCGATGTGATTATCTTTCCTACAGCGCTCTGCGACCGGATTTATTTAATGGATTTATTTAAAACGATTTCGACGTATGCGTGTACGCACACGTCAGTATAGTACGCGTGTACGACGCGCACGATTGAAATATAATATCTGCACACGCATTGGACCGAAACGCGGACGAAAACGATTCGTTTGGCGTATTATTTATTACACACACACACACACACACATACACATATGTATACGACGGCATACTCGACTGAAATATAATATTACAAGTGCGCACGCACACGGAACCACTACTGTACAAAAACTGAAGGAAACGCGTGTCGAGTGGTAAAAACCATTGTTTAACGTTTTCCTACACACTATGCTGCACTAGAGTTTAGTGTTGGTGCGTATTGGTTTATTAAGGGACCCGTACAGATATCGTTTGACACGGCAAATCGATTAGTACAACGTCAACACCTTGTATAGTAGTGGTCCCTGCAGAAAAACTTACATCGTGTAGTTAGATTAATCGAATAAACTACACGGTCTTATTCGTTTCATTTCTTTCAAAACAGTATCTACTGTTCGTAAAAATATGATTGTTATAATAACTGTATTATAGGCTTATCGAATTATTACGGGACAAAAAAACCTCGTGATTCGGCTTACGTCAATTTTCCATGAGACCGCATTGCTAACAAATGCTGCGAGGGTATACTCGAAAAAGGAACGTCTTGTAGGTTTTGTACGTGCAGAACAGGGGATCGTCATAACGAAAGGGTTATACCTACACGTGTTTAAAACGAAAAAATAAGTAAACCCGGAAAACATTGTTTCGGTTGTGTTCCGGTAAAATAAACGATTGTTAACAAACCCATCAAACATAATTGTATCAAATAATAATACAGTTTTAGGTTAATTGACATTTGTTCATCCACCGATGATACGGTTTGAATTATAATATTATACAGTTACCAACAATATGGTGAGAGTCCGGTGCGCGTTCGGTGGTAAGAGAATTTTTTTGAAAACTAGAGCTGGAAGGGGAGTTAGTGTGTCGAATAGGGCGGCGGACGAGTAATTATACGTACAGTCTGTTAGCTCTTGACGCTGCGCGCGTTCCATTTAGGTGTATCAGTGACGGCGGCGGCGGCAGCAGTGGAGGGCGTCTGCTTGACGGTCACCAGAAAACGAGCGCGCACGCGCGAAGCAACTACTTGCTATAATATTAGCGAAAACAGAAATGGCCCGACAGTCGGGCGCCCACTCTTGCAGTCTCTAATTTCAATGTGTTCTTTTTTTTCATTCTCACACTCTCTTTCTCTCTCTCTCTCTCCATCTATCTATTCGTTCTCCACATTTTTTCCTTTTCCTTTACACGCAGGCGTTTCATACACCGCGTGCCAATAACACAAATGTCGTTTCAGGAATTTTTTCGGATTATCCCCGTACTAGCATGTTGTACGGTACTACACTGCTTGAACTCACGGTTTCGTTATGATTTTACCCTCATCATTTCGGTGAAGGGAAAGTACACCCTACAACCTCTTCCCGGTGCAGGTGTATGAACACCGAGCACCACGCGACAGGTACTTGTTTATGGTCGTTAAACGTAAGTCCGTTGTACTTTTTCGCAATTATTGTGTGGAAAATAACAATCGCACCAGATTTGTGTACGCAGTACATATTACTACTGCATAGCCTATGATTGCACTGACTATACTACTTGCAAAACAGCACACTACAGTTCCATTCGCCGTGCGCGTATACCAAGTTAGTGCCCTGTGTGCATTGGTATACACGTAAATTGGTCTACGTTGATCTCTTTTTCATGGTATAAATAGGTTGCCACTGCTCAAAATGCTGATAAAAATACACCCACAAATGTTTTAATAACTGATTATTTTAAGATTTGAATTTTTTCCTTAAACAAAAAAAAAATTTTAATTAAATAAAAATATCTGGAACTGAATTGAAAAATATTATAATTATTATGGTATCATTCAAAATCATATAATATACATTTAAAGACCAAATTTATCAGGCTTTTTATTCATTTTTGGTATTTTTAGAAACAAGGCTTTGTGTTCAGGGTACACAGCTGCATACTCTGCGTATCATTTGCTCACGTCTATGGCTTACGTGCACAACTGCACCTGTGAAGTTTATATATTTGTATATATATGTATTTTTACGTGTACGGTGTGCGCACAAGAATTACTTAATCGTACATAAGAGTTCGCGAATTATTGTGCGGGTGATGTTGCGCTTACGCCGATACGGAATGCGCTCAAAACTACTGTTAGTATACTGAGGATCGCTGTGTGCTGAAGTAAATTACAAAAGCAGCACGAACGTCCTGTATAAACGAAGGAGCTGGTATCTCCACCACTGGGGTCCTTAGCAGTGCACGTTAATTCGATTCGACCTAGGTGAATAATTGATATAACATCATGAGTTCACCAATCCACACAGGTTCATTATGTTTATATTTAGGCGTATTGTATAGAATAAATAATTGATTAAAAAAATGTAATAACGCGGCTTATATATATTATGAGCTGAAACTTTTCTCCGGGAATTTCCTAGCCGTTGCCGAGATGATCCTCTTTTAACCACAGTTATAGCCAGGACGTGTGCTTAAATCGGTCCGTTTTTAAACGCTACGGTCTTTGAAATGAATACACGTTTTTGCAATGGCGATGCCCGTTTTTAAACCATGTTATTGCAGTCAATAGGTTTAAAATAAAAGGAATTCTTAGGTAGTGTTTACATTTTCTTTATTGAATTGTTATCCCCATTGAAAATCACATACAATAAGATTCGATGGTATAATAGATGTACATTTTTAGTTTCGATTTATTTTGTGAAGCATTACCCACAAAGACTGATTATGCGTTCTCCCAAATGGTGCAAATGTCACAACTGATTAACGTGAAACAATGAATCGTCTTGTACTCGAAACGATGACGACGGACGGTATTACATTACAAATCCGTTGTTTTTATTTATTTTTCAAACGTGGGCGTCAGGTCCATTAAAATTAACACGTTTTTCGCAAAAAAGAAAAAAAACCTAAGTGAAACCACCACGGTGCCTAGCGAGCGTGAAACATTGTTTTGTCAAATGTTATACGATTCGATTTTATTATAAGATGTTAGAGCTTTAGTCGCATCATGTTTTATGCAGCGTGTTCGCGAAACGGGATTAAATAGAAATAAAAGTTGTGCCGCCATTGTTTTCTTGTTAAATATAGTTTCCAAACGAATTTGTATAAATATATTTTTTCTTCTTTATGTATAGGTATATATTTTATAAAACACCTTGTCTTCACAACAACCCTTCGATGTACGCCACTGTAGCGTGTCACTCTCAGTATCATCCTTAGCTGCAATATTTTTTTCAGAAAACAATTACATTTTAAAATTACTTTTGGATTCTTTTTATACACAAGTTTTAAGTATACAACTACACTGTGTACTAAGTGTATAGTAATCTCGTCAAAAGAAAAAAAAAACTGTATTTCATACCATAAATAATACGATACTGTTTTATGTGCTCTCGGTTGCTATATATTATGTATATATACATCCATATAGATTAGAGAGAGCCTTTATAAGACGCGATAGTTCACGGTTTCATAGCCATTGTTCTTAAAAATCCGACCCCGGGTTAACTATAAACACAATTAATTGAAGCAACTACCTATACATCGAACTACCAGAATTTCTGCGGAGAAAAAAATATAATTTGTTAAAATACTGTATATTGTGTTTACATATTTACACCCGTCGTGATAAACAACAATATTTCGATTTCACGCAGGGCACAATAACGCAATAAAATTTTTATTTTCTCGATTATACCATATGTAGGTATAAACGATGTCCCTCTGCGTTCTGCTATTTTGGTTTGTTTAACTCAGAGGCTACGCAAATAAAATCTTTATAGGGATTTTATATAGTTTTTATGATTTTATTTGTCGGTATTTTTTTCCTTATTATTGTTGTATAAATGATCCAGATGCAATGGTAACACTATACAACTATTACTGCAGTATAGTATTATACTATTGAAATGTATTATGCGCTAGACTTAAGAAAGCATAAGACAACACAATCATGCTATGGTTAAAATAAGCATTCCTAGAGCCTTAAACGTTCTTATAGTGTCCCATTTAAGAAAATCACAAGAGTACGCTAGATTCTTTAAAAGAAAAATAGTACTTGGTCCTCTTCTCTCCTGCCAGCTTTATCATTGGACTTATAAATTACATAATACTAGATTTTTAAACAGAAATATCTAACTAAAGAATGGAATTATTTTCATATACGAATGTTTTTCCATATTTGAAATATTTTACATATTTTACATATTTTTTTTTTTAATATTCGTCAGTACATTGCATACCAACTAATGTTTATAATATCACTAAAATATGATTATTGGTTAAAGCTTTTGTGGATTAATGTAGTATACTTAAGTATAGTATAATTAAGTATATATAGTATACTTTTTCGGATATACATTCATGTTTTCAGCATTGAATGTGTTGATTTTCGAAGGTTTTATCTTCATAATACGTACGTCCAGAGCGTCACTGATACACCAAATGCTTAACTTATTCCTAATCTGGCTTAACACTATATTAGCTTCACCATTGATGTCTTTAGTTATCTTCTGGTGTATAGTTACATGAACCGACCGCTTTTTTATTTGTTTACTTGTGACAATCATCTCAAGTTAAAATTTCGACCAAATTTAAACTCCTACATAAATAACTTTTTTACTTGGAAATAAAAAATACTATAATCTTCCTACTTGAAAAAAATTCGGGTAATAACCTACACTCCAACTAAATATACACGAGAAGAAATTTCACGTTTAAACTTTATCTCTAAAGTATGCTATAAAAAAAACGTGAATTAATAGTACTGTTATTTTATAAATATTTTTTATCTTTTTCAAACAATTATTTTGATTATTTTATACTTATATATAGGTACCTAAGTCATTTGTTTTTTTTTAATATTCAATGCAGTATGATAATTATAGAATTTATATTTTTAAAAATGAATTTAATTTTTTTTTAGAAATTATATTCGTATTATTATATAATTTTGTAGGAGATAACAATATATCCTATATATATATATAGGATATATATAGGATATGGCCTAAATTTGTAAGAGTTTATCATCTCCCAAAATATTTACACGACGTATGTGTAATAATCATAGGATTTCAACAATTACGTGCGATTGAATGGTTTTTATTGAAGTACATTTTATACATAATTGTTTTATATACCAGTATATGATGGGAAAACGTATATTGCTACTGTCGTCGTAGGATATTATTCTGTTGAGTATTCCGTAATATTGTTTGGGTTATACTACATTATAATCGGACATGGGTGTACTTTTAATGATTTAAAACATTTTCTTTATAGTTTAAAGTCATTACGCTATAATGTACCGATGCAGTGGAAACGATAATGTGGAAATAAAACAAAAATAATAATAATAAAATTAAAATAATAAGAATAAATAATAATTTTATATTATTGATGTGCGCGTGAGGGTTGTGGGTTAAACGATTAAAGGGTTGAGTTAAAAGCGCATGGTTACCATCGTCACTGGCCGTGATAGAGGCGCGTAGTGACTTGGGCGAGAGGGTATTATTATGGTATATTCCAATACCGGGTTGATGGTAACCGACAGCAAATCTATATTAACAACGTTGGTGATGGTGGTAGTTATGGCGGTGGTGGTAGTAATAGTAGTAGTATTAATAATAGCGGTGTTTATTTCCCCCGAACGCGCGCGCGATTAACGCTTTGAAATAAATTAAATTTGTTAAATTGTGTGTGGTCAATACCACGAGTATCGTACCGGACAAAAGCATTATACATATATACAAATATGAATAAAATAAACAATAAAGTATTTTGTCGGCTATTCGCTTCTATGCTGGACCATCGGCTTACAATAAAATATATAGGGTGAAAGATAGCCGTCCAGGGTACAGTGATACAGGTGGTGTACATAACATGCATAAATCAACCAATAAAGATAACAATTTATTACATTTATTGGAGTAGGTCTAAAGTTTGGCTTCGAAGGTTGCCGGTCGGATTGCATAACTTTCAGCCGTTTATTATAAGCATATAGCTTGACAGAGTAAATATATACACTCTCACACACCCTATATATATATATTTATATAAATGTATTGTGGCGGTCGACAGAGTTTTGAAACGATTCTGGGTCGCTACGGTATTCGTGTATATATCATATGAGTACAATATATAAATAATTATCTAATTAATAATAAACTCAAACGATCGATTAATGTCCCGTACAACGGCTGCCTATAGATTAATAATTTTGCGAATTATCACTACGTTGTGGGCCGTAAGTCGATTGCTGTACGAACAGCGATTCAAGCGTTTTGGCGACAAAATGAATTATTATTACTATTATCGTTTGATGTACGGAACGTAGAATAAGGTTGGAAAGCTGACGTATCGATGGGTCTATTTGGATAGGATACTATGGATCCTATGTAAGTAGAACAATGTGCAACTTACAAGTGCTGAATAACATGCAGATTTCTTGTGGTTTGTGCAGTGAGTTTTCTCTACATGCAATAAACGATGCGTTCTTTTTGTTTACTCTATAACGGCAAATTTCTCTTTTTTTTTTTTTCTGTTCGGCGACTGAAATAATTAATAGGCTATTGTACGATGAAAAGGTGAACGTATTAGGTTTGAAAAATAAATAGCATCGATAATGCGGCATATACCGGTCGGCTGATTAAATTTGAAGCCAAAACGTGCAGCAGTAACATCCAAACGTTCAATATCACGAACTCCTATTCGCCGTGAACAAAAGATTTTCAAACTGTATCTATAAAAAAAATATTTTATTCCACGCGCTGTATAGTAAGTCAGCTTTAACCAACTAACGCAATATTACGGCCATATACTTATCGTACGAACGATGAACATTTTTTTCTCGTGTATATCAGTTTTATAAAATTCAAAAGTTCCAATTTTATAACCAATAAATCAGTATATTCAATAATTGCCTAATTGCCTAGTCATTAAAATTATGCAAAATTATACGTATTTGTGAACTATGTAGATTACACTCTTGTGGCGTTCGAATTCTTGTTGCCGTCTTCATCTTAAACGGTCGAAAACTAAATTATTAAATTTTCTCCTTTAGCATGTATACACGAAACAATAAAGTACATTGGAATCGGATGGACCTTGAGTCCGAAGTACCCAAAAGGGACTAATAAATTTGTCTGTCCGTTATATGATGTTTATGTATTTCCGTGAATTCCCGTATACTTCGTCTCCTAGTAACGATACAACCCCCCCCCCCCAATTACTTCACTTACTCCGTTTCTCTTCGTCCATTGAAAACACGTATATTCCGGATGGAAAACAAGACGTTACTTGGAAACGTAACGCGGGGATGAGATAAAACGAAACGAGCTGGGCGAAAAGTAAATACATAGCGGTAGTGATTGCAACAGAATATCTCTTCTAATTTTTATATTCCTGCTATACACAGAGAGCGCATAATAAATGCCTACCCCCAGCATCCCTTGTACGGTTTAATAATATTGATTGTAATGGCATCATTAAATTAGGCGCGTGTAATATAATATATACGTGTGTCTGTATGTTCACATTGTACACGCGTGTAGTATCATGACTGTGTTCGTTTTAATATTTATCACTCGTCCCTTGTACATATACCTACACTGTGTCGTATATTCGTTATTATCATCATATTTATTATTAATGTCGAAAGTTAACCAACTACCTTGCAGACATTTCTCGTCATTGTCACAGTCATCTTGAAAACGTCTCTAATTAATCAATTGCAAGCCCATCACCCACTACACTACACCGTAATAATACAATTTTATAGAATGATCGTGTGATGATTTATTATAAACTTAACATTTGTATATAAGTTCCGTAGTGGTTGAAGATTACTTTTCGGTTAAAGTCAATCAATCCCGCAGTGCAGTATACGGACACAACGTCGGCGCGTCTCATTTTCCCCTTGAATCACATGCGTTCTTTTTATTTCGGCATCCCAAAATATTCTTATTATTCAATTTTATTATTACTTACAGCTAAGTGTTTATACCTGAAAGCGTAAGAAACAAATTCGTACTCCACATAACTATTTAACGCCATGAATAATTTGTGAACCCCGTTCGAGCAACAACTGCGCAGTGTACGATTAAAGTATGTGTATACTATTTGGTACGCAGTTCGTCTCGCGCGAGCGTCGTAAAATGGTTCTAGTGTTCTATGTAAGTCAAGGACCGCTATGGCATACAACATAATAACGACAACATGGATACAAATTCCGAGGAGAGAAGAGGGGTTGAATCGCGAGCCCTGGTGGTGAACGTGCGCAGTCCCTTCGCTCAGTGTCGATATAACGTGTGTATATACGAAGCCAGCTGAGGGTATAAAAAACGCGCTGCTTAAAAACAAAATACTTTATTCGATTTTTAGGTATCATTTCCATCTTCGTAAAATTATAACCATGTATGTACGTTGAACAATGTTCGGTACACTAATTCATAAATGATTTACGAATAGAAAATACACAAATTAATTTCGATTAATCCTTACCTAAGTTCACTACTTTTATGCGGTGTATCTGATGTTTGTATGTTGTTTAACAATCGTAAACGCAACTATTTCGCAGGATCGTTTGAAACGAGGCTCCCGTGGGCTTGGCGGTTACCTGCGTGCCGATTAAATTGTAATCCTTTGCGTTTTAATGATTTTTTTTTTCTTCAATCCTTCTTGCAGTCCTAAAATAGTATTCGATAATACTTTGAATAGCGGTCTTAATAATTCGCATTGCAACGATTACATTTCAAATATTTAACTACAGAAAGCATTTTAATATCGGTATATATAATGATAAATTTATGTATAGATATTATACTACGCTCTGCGTTTGCGCTAAAATTATTATAATTATTATTATTTTTTTGTGAAGACTGTATTCTGGTTCTTTAATAAAAAATCTGCGTAAAAATTGCACAAATATTTATATGAGCAATTAAAAGTTTTAAAAATTCAAATTCTTGTACATACAGTTGCAGAATACATAATATGATATTATGTTTTCCGTGTCCTTTTTATATACACAACGTTATTAAGTTGTTCGCCACCCGGCTAGGGATTTTTAATTTCAAATATTTACATATACGTACCTGCAACTTTACCTCACGGCGACGGTGCGGAATTAATCGTTTTAAACTGTTCAAACAATCGACTGCATTCAGTTTATTCTTGACCGTTTCAGAAGTCCGTGCGAAAAACGTGATGTTTCGAACTTTTAAGCGGTGCACTCGTACAGACCACACAGCTGAAGTGTATGTGCAACACAGGTGTATTATTGTCTACCGCGACACAAACGGCTGGCAAACGGTCAGTCCTCGGGACTTTTGTGTCGAAAAAGATGCGATGCGCGCCCCGTAAAAAAGCTCTATGTGAAACCACCATTATGTTGACCGTCGGCGCACACAAGACCTTATCCGTTCGCAATCGGTACCGCACGGGCGTGCGCACGCTCACACGGTCGTACATTACTTGGTTTATAAAGCGTAAAGAATCAATTATACGGTTTATTGAGACGGTACGAAAAGTGAGTAAGAACGATACTCTGCGGACCCTGGTGAACAGGGTATACATTTGAAAAATGTAAATTAAAATAAAAATAAAAATATATTATTATTAATTATATATATATATATATATATATTATATTATTATATTTATATATTATTAAAATATAAAACCATCTTTCTTCGGAGTACATATAAGGGTTGCTGTTCAGGCGGCGGCTTTGGGCTGTACGCTCTCACCCTTTAGTTATTACACCTGCTTGACAATCTTTACGGCCATTTATATTCCCCGATAAATGACTAGATGTACGTGTGACGACGCGTTAAAACTGTATTCCAGCCAATATTTACATACGCTAGAACACGCTCTCGAAACAATTATATATATATAAATATATACATATGTACGTCGGCAACGTTATTACAATACGTTTTATAGCTCACGAAGAATTACCACGTCCTATTGTCGCGCTGTTGTCTTATACGAAATCTTGTTATATTGTCGTGTTGTCACGTGAACATTTTTATAAGTGGCCCGCTAAGGAGAGAAATCGGCTTAAGTCTGACACTCCCTTAAAATAAACTGAGATGGCGCCGCCTGCACCGATGAATATTGCGATCCGCGCGTGAGCTAAGTTCGGATTCGCTTTAACTGCCCTTGGGGAAAAAAAAGAAAAAGTTTTGAGAGAAAAAGGAAATCGTTTACTGTCTCACAATATATATACATACAGTGTACACCTCATTCGCAACCTCAAAACTCGAATGCGACGTAATCTCTTATGCTTTTCTCATTATTTCTTTTCCACCTGCATACCTTCATACGAAATATTACCTGTACGTGTGCGATATAAAATATAACGTGCCTTTTGGTCGCGTCGGGCGAAACGCGGTCAATGAAGTCGCCGTGCGCACCGCGTCCGACTCTGGTAAAAATAAATACTACTATTAATTTAGCTTGTAATTGCGCGAAACGAATGATTAACGACCCCCGTCGCCACCGCTCCTCTGATGATCGTCACAATAGTCTCCCGCGTTTACACTTCAAAGAAACCTCTCGTCCGCGTATACTTACTTCGGCTTTATTTTTTCTGTTAATTTTTTTTTAATTTCTGTCTTCTTAATGTTTCGGTGAAACGTTTGACGCATACCACGAAACAAATAAAATTAAGAATAGTTGAACTCCACTGTGGCATATATACTTAGGATATTTTTTCGCCGTGGTAGAGAGCGTTGGGGATGATTCGAGCTCCAAGTCTCGGGTTTTTCATATAGAGCTTCAAACGAATGATGATATAAAAAAAAACCTAAATTTTAAAATAAATTGCTTAAAAGTTTACATTTTCCTCTCGGCCAAAAGAAAAATGCGTACAGATTTAATAAAACATAACATTGTAAAACCTATTTATTCGCCCGGAATTTAAAATGTCTAACATAAAGTTTATTTATACGTATAAAGATACCGCGACTATGAAAAGGCAAAAGAGGATTTGTCCTGAGGGCAGTGCTCTGCTGAATCAATATTTAGAACGCGCCATTTATATAATATTGAGCTGTGTGGCATTTTTTTTTTTTTTTTCTGTTAGTATTGTAACGCTTTAACCGACTTGAGGAATACAATTATTTGTTTTGAAAAAAAAAAATACATTATTATCTCAACTGAAGTATACCCCAAATTATGTATAAAAATATAAACCATTTATAATATACCTATATTCAACGGTTTGAAAAAGAGGGTTGATCCGGGTCAACCGTATGCCTACCCTCGTCGTACACGTCAACGGATTTGTCCCCCACTCTAATTCCAGGGGTAAATACGCCACCCAAGTGTTTGAATACCTGCATATTTGCGTGTCTTGGATAAAAATAAGCCAATATACAAATACCATATAATTGTATAAGATACCTAATGCATACGGCGCGAGACGGAGTATAAATATACACGTTATATTTATTTATTAATTACTAACCTACTTATATTGCTCAAACAACGAAAGCACTTCTATCCTTATATACTGCGAATGTTTTATCTGTAACATATTATTGGATCCTTTCGACCGTTTCACGCGTATTTATTTTTTACAATGTGAATCGTTAATTTTTTTTTCTTTTGCACTTTTTGTGATTCGGCCGCTTTATTTATACGGCTTTTCCATCCTCGTACCATAAATTCGAAGGTTATATATATATATATTTGTAGTTATGTATGTATGTCGGTTCGTCCACTTAGATGTACGAAAAGGGGGGGGGGGAAATAAACCACGTTTTCGTTAACAGTGACAAATACACTTTTTTTGTGCGGTTCAAAGTTAAATACATCACTCTCTCGAGTACAATCACATTGTCTGTCGGGAGGAACACAGTTACTCCACGGAGAAGAAATCGATCGTTTAACCACCACTCGGGGACAGCGGTGTATACGTTATTATGTTGAATAAATTCCGCATAACCAACACCCCGCCGGTGCGGAAACTCAATACAAAATGTTTATACGCGCTTGCACAGTATATCATATTTTGTTATGTTCGAGTAACAACACGGTTTATCGATTCGTGTTCGAACGCATCGTATTTTTCCTAACTCGTCCGCGGTGGTAACTTATCGCATTTTTTTTTTTTATAATACATTATTTTATTTCACATTAGTTTCGTTCCGCGGACGTACTACCTGTTCGCAGTTAATTAGTAACCGCACAAATCGGATGACTACCGTTGTACGTATAAACATGCTCTGCGTATTACTCTGTTTCCGTTGTCAACTCCCGCACAACGAGTATAGTCAAATATTTACGGTCGGATCGAACTCGTAAAAGGAAAATAAAATGCGTAAATAGGAATACGTATGCATTTTTTTTTTTCCGCGGTACCTAATGCGCGTGTAATGTGTACAAGAGAAATACATAAAAACATACATAAAAACTAACTATATCGTAACACCGTGTGGCTTTGTATAAATTTATATGTACCAAGTGAACACTAGCCGAAAGCTTCAAACACGCGCCGTGATAATAAATATTATAATATATAATGTTCCGAGTGATAGCCTAGATACCAAAATCGTTGTTGCCGCGTGCATATATAAAAGAGGCGGAATGCTGTTTTTATACGGACCTACCGCCTACGTGCTTGTTTACGAAGGGAAATAACTGAAAACTGTAAAAGTTTTCACGCACAAGTGCTCGTCACTACGGCGAAGATTATAATATTACGATGGGTTTCGTGAGTCGCTTTTGGCGTCCCGCCATCGTCGACACTGCCATCTCGTCCCAACGTGAAAAACCTCGTAACAATCTTGCTGCAGATACTCATATGAATCGTGCGGATGTAATATACAAGTCCGTCTCAGGAAAAGATATTGTTGTGCGTTTGGGAGACCTGAGAAAATTGCTCGACGAAAGTTTTCGACTTGTAACGAAACTGGTACTCGCGCCGAAAAATGGGATTAAAAACCGCGAAGGTGCTGCACGCCAGCTTTCCGGAATCACCGGAGTGTAATCCGTGTACCATGATCTACAAACCACGATCTACAGTCGGAGGAAACGTTTTCCCGTCTACCATGTTGTTAGAGATTTTTTATGCGTAGACACGCGAAAGGTATGCGTTTCCCACAGAACTATACAAAACCTTTCCATTTTCACGACAATGACTAACCCCACAGCTGTATATTTGTCACGGTTTTTTTTTTTTTTTTTGAGGTCCAGGAGTCCATGAGTTTTAAAAGTTTCGTCTATTATAATCCTCACTAAAAATCGTATCGTAAACAATTATAAATACTTATTCAAAGATCGTATTTTGTAGTTTTGCTTAACTAGTTCAATAAATGATTGTTTATCATCGTTATTTCTTTTTTCATCAGTGTTTATTATATTATTTTTCAGTTGTACATCTTAGTTCATCCGTTCAATCTCGTTTCGAAAAATTGAAATTCTTTACGTGTCGTTTGAAATTTGGTTTTTCGCGAACCACCGGTATTCTCTAAATAGAATATTGTACAGTATAATATATCATTTTCACATCAAATTATAATCACCGTGTATTGCTGGTTCCGCTATCATTTATTCGTAATAATTTTTCCGTACGGAAACACTTGAGGTGCAAAAAACGTTGTGCAAACATATCGTATGATGCGGTGAATCGGAACATCACGTAGGACGTGTGTTGGGAATTTTTTGTACCGAATGCACTTCTATACGAGTTCATTTTAATTTAATATAATATATGCGACTCCGCTGTAAAACATGCAAAGTAAGACATAAGTGTCAAGGGCACTCATGTCTTTTTATATAATCCTGTCTACAGTTTACGCTATTTTATCCGTATTTGAATGCATTTTTACCACATATTCTGATTGAAACGGGCCGCCGTCATTGCAGTTGTATTACCACGTTTAAGTATATTATTATAATTATTATTATTATTATTATTATTATTATTGTGTTTTCCGATGCTACAGAGGAACTTTTATATGAAAATAAAACCTAAGTTTTTTTTTCTTCCACTTCACGTAACTACATATTTATATATTTATATATATATTTATGTGTGTGTGTTTATGTATGGCAGTGCGTTTTCTCTCCGTAAAAAAGGTCTCCGACATAATAATTTACGACTCATTTCCTTTATATTTAATCGACACCAGGATAGCGTGCCCAGTTGTTCTGGCACGAGGTTCTCCCGCTCCCGTCCGCTTTGCCTGTTTTCCCTTTTTACTTTACCAAGAGCTTGTAAACCATAAGATTTTCACTACAAAACAAGCCATTTTTATTATGGACGACATTTAACCGCCTAAGGTTCATCGATTTTTTTTCTATTTTTAATTATATTTTAATACAGATTAAACCTTTAAAGCACACGCAATAGGAGCAACCCTTGTGCAAATAAAGTTTAATCAAAAAGCACGAAGTGCTAATATACGAGTATACTGGACAATTTATATCAGGGTTACATTGCATGTTTTACTACTGTTCATGTTCAATGACTACCAAATTAACATAAGTATAAGGACCGTACGAGTACCAATTTTTGTTTATATGCTTATACTTTTATTTTTTATGGTAGGTTCATATGTTTTTATTATTCAAATTCTACGTATATTTATATATAATTTATATTCGTTAACTTTGATTATAAGTTCTTTATTCTATAAATTTTGGTATAGACTTGCATGTTGACTGAGAATTTTAGATACAATCTTTTTTATTCTACTACAAATATAAAGTGCAATATAATAATGTGTATTTGCTTATAGACTAAAGACTTGGCTATTAAAGAATAAAATGTAAAACATAAAACATTATTCCAATAATTATGTCGAAATAATCTGTTTGTTTAACGATTTTAATTTGTTAAATTTTAAATTCTAATTATCTTGCTTGTATAATAAGATTTACTTAACTAAACACTATTATATTAATCCACCATTAAGCTATAAAATACATTTTGAATTTTCCATTTGTTATTTTGTTCAAATTTAAAAGTTTCTAAGATATTATTTTATTCTATAAAATAATTAAAAATGTTTATACTTTTATATAGGTACTTATATTTATCAACATAGTTTTTGAAACAAGTTTTTTTTTACCTTTAATAAGCAGGTCTTCTAAAACAAACATTATTTTAGCATTAGTCGACTTTTTTCATTTTTTTTTCAGCTCAAATAAAAATTTAATTTAAAATATTGGATTAATTTAAATTAACTCTTTTCGAGCTGTAGACTAAGCCGATATTCAATTAAATTAACTCGCGAGTTTAAATTATGTTTATTATTAACGCCGTCGTAATATTATCAAATAATATTGTAAATTACATTCAAAAAGGGTTCAATTGACTTTGTTATCAAATATCTTTCTTCCGAACTTAACATTATGTTTCGACGATATTGCTGCTACGAATAATAATTTCATAATAATTAAGTGTCTAACGAACAATCGAAATTCAATGGTGGTGATAGAAAACGTTTAAACATATGCTTCTGCATGTTAAATATTATAAAAAAAAAGTATGAAATATTCGTTTTTAAAACATTTGTTAAACCAGAATTAACCACGTACAAAGAAGTGCAACTTCGTATAGCTGACAGTTCTTTTGTTGTACATGCATAAAGTTAAGTGTATTGTGTTACATACCTAGCTTACATTTTGAAAAGAAATCAAAGTTGTGACATGTAATAAGACCGCACGTATCTGGATGGCCTACGGCATCATGTATTATTATTTTGGAAGAGAAAAAACAATCCAACTAAGTAGGAGTATTTGAACGTCCGAAGTATACTGATTGTAGTGCTACTACTATAAATACAAATAAATAATGAACTACTTTAAAAACTGCATTTGAATAGAGATACAAATACATTAATTCAAATAAATAATAACAATAGTATAAACGGTAAAGTGCATTTAAATATTTAGTACTTTTCTATAACTCAATCTGTTAACAGCTAAATGTATCTGTAATATTTTATTGTTTTAGTTCGCTAGATTTGTAAATATTCGTAATTTGGTCAAAAATAAATTAAAAATTAATATAATATACATTTGAATACTTACGAGTAATTCATTATGACTGTTTCGACTTCGTAAAAGTTCATTAATATTACTCTCGAAGTAAATAAATAAAAGTGTTTGAACATTAAACCAAAAATAAATACTCTGGGTATTATTTCGATATAGTCACACAGATACAATGCAATATTGCTTATTAGTTAAAAGATTAAATAAACCGTCTGAATTTTAATAAAAACAACCCCTATATATTTTATCATATTAGTGTTGTAATAAGTGTTGTACGATTGATGAATTCTACTAAAAAAAAAAAAAAAACATTTCACATAATACATTTGAGGTAAAAATTATTTTATCGACTAATTTTGTTTACTGAATTATTATAATTTATATGATACATAAGTATAAAATGTTCTCATATGTTAGAGCCATAAACCTTTCTTCTTCGTACCGCACTGCAATAAAATCCCTCAGCCATACTTCACGTGAAACGACAACAAAAAATATGAAATTAATATTATCGTTATTATTGTTGTTGTTATATATTACCATAAAACAATTTTATAGTGTATTACAATAATAAACATGACTTGCTTGCGGGTCAGTTGGCAAACCAACAGTCTCTCATGTCCTATGTGTTGGCCAAGTTCTAAATATAATCAAACCGTAAATGTTTGTCACATTAAGGCTGGCTAGCACATGGCATATTTTCTAAACAATAATGAAAACCTTGAAATGTTCAAAATATTGTAATAACAACCCGAATCGTTAACATCGACAAAACAATCGTAAATAACGCTTAAATCGATTCCCCAATAAAACATGGTATATTAGTTGATTAATATGTCGTTTTAATAGCGAAACGAATAACATTTAATACCCATAGATGGTTGTTTCCTCTTTTGTTTGTCTTAAGTTCGTACACAAATCGATTGATTTTTTTCACGCAACGAACGATTACCTTTTTTAAACTCACCGGCCTACCTACCATTATAAAGTTGACACGATATTCGTGTATAATTGCCTGCTTTCTCTTTCTCTCCGTGCGTAGATAACTGTAAAATAATATAAACATATTAAACAAAGATCGTTATTCCGATTTATACACATACTGATTAATGTTTGTAAATTCCTTGATAAAAAACTAATACATGTATTTTTATATGAAAATAATGTAATATAATTGCTTTTAAAATATATTTAATCCGTTATATTGGTTTTTACTGTATCGTTCTTTTGAAACTATTCTTCTAGCACGCTTTTGCATTTCAAAATTATTTTGTTGGCAAGCAAACATGGTTAACGATCATCGGAAATTTTTATTTTCTATTCAACACGTACCTAGATAATAAAATTGACGGAATCTCCAAAACACTGCAACAATTCAAAATAGCATAAAAGCTTGTGTTTCTTAAATGAAACACAAAAGAACGATGTCGGATAAATATGTAGAAATATTGTTTATGTTAAGCATTAGTTAATGTGTATCATAATATAATAATTAACAGTTGAGTTATCTTGAGCAGCGAATGAATATTACTATTGCTATTAGAAAGTTTTAATAGTCTTCTGAACGAATCGCTGCGAACGTAAAAAAAAAAAAAAAAGATTTAACATAATATGTTACAGTTTATCGTATTTTAATGGTAACCGACTGCTCCAAGCCGGTTGTTAGAAACTATGTTATAGAACCTATTAACTAAGGTAAAGAATTTATTGGAGATAAAATATTGAAAAAAAAAAATAAGTATAGGTGCTGAAAAAAATCATCATAAAAAACGTATTTGTTATTAATGAATTTTAATGGTATATCAACATTAAAATTTAATATTTTATCATACTTAAATATTTAATATTAAACATATTTTTCAAGTTAATTTTTTCTCACTTGATAACCGCAGATTAGTGAACATTTTTGTTAAAAACGTGCATATAAGATATTCTTGAAACACGAATAAACCCAATATGGGTTATTGTTAAAAACCATATACATGTGGAAAAATATAAATTTTAACTTGAGAGCTCGTGATCAAATTTTTATTTGTAATTGCTATCAAGTATGGAATTACAGAAGAAAAATCGCAAATCCTACGTAAGCTAGCCGATAAACTACATGTTGTTTTCGCTCCTCCGACTAATTCGCCGTACTTTCTACCTGTCGCAATGCGCTTAGTAATTATTGATTTTGACATTATATACTTACCCGTTCATTTCCTCTGTTACAGGCGTACCGTTTCCACCGGGACGGAAGTTGACCACGGCCGAAGTATGGGACCAAAGGACAAACAAACCTCGGCCGGACATATTGAAACAGCATTTCATCCTAGAAGGCCGAATAGACGAAGCGGCTGCGTTGCGCATCGTCAACGAGGGCGCGTCGCTTCTCAGATCCGAAAAGACCATGATAGACATCGAAGCTCCCGTTACCGGTGAGTGTACTAAATTATGATTCCACTACAATGATGGTCACCAATGTTACTGACTTTGTTCTAATAAAAAAAATACCACAAACTGTATGCGTATGATCAGTAGCGTATATTCAATTTTTTTTTTTTTTTGTAGGGGCTTACAATTTTTCTGAAAATTAAGTGATTTTATAATACAATAAAAAATACACATAAGATATGAATTAATAGTTTTATTATTCTATTATTATTATAAATACAAATGAAGAGTTGTTTACAACTACGAGATATAAATTAATGTTCTCTTTCTCTGTACCTCGTAGCAAGTAATTTTTTCTTTATCTGGGGGAATCGAGATACGGAACCCCCTCCACCTCCTCCCCATCAAGCGAAAATACGTCACCACGTATGTTGTATATATACGTACAGCTTACAGTGGCCGTAGATCCGTAGGTCAAGTAAGCCTGATAAATTTTTCGTGACTAACTTACAATCCATGGGAATAACAATACAAATTTCTCTAATGGCCCGTAGTTTAGGGCGAAGACCAATTTATTTGTTCCTGTACACACTTGCAGGAAATACCAAGATAAAGTTGAGAATAAAACAATTTACGGTTGTGAAATATTAAAATTGTTTTAAACCATCATCTCATCAAAACCAATAATACTTTTGTAATATTTATATTTGTAATAGTTTTTTTTTTTTTTTTTGCCTATATACTATGCGATACGGATTACATCGTTGTAATCGTATGATTAGTATAATTTCGTGGATACGGATAAACAACGTCGAGGTCAGTTCTCAAAACGGTTTTTTGGGGATTCAAAACAAATTAGGATGCCCCTGTTTTGGAAAAGCATTGTAAAATTACATTCAAAAGCATCGCTATAGCATGATAAATACTTTAATAATTTTGTATTTTAACAAGCAACACGCATTTCCCTGGGTCAATCTATGTGTGTAAAAAAACAATTACATTTTCACGTAATTCGAAATAATAACCATGCAACATTATACAAAAAAAAAAAAAATTAAAAATCTCATTTTTATCGCAATTAATTTCAAAATTTGTTCTAATGGCGTCGTACAAAACAATACGACCTTTTTGTATTTTATTTTGATGCAGGACATTTTTTTTGCATGCTATTTTATTACGACTAAATGCGGCGGCCATTGATTACCGAATAGACCGTGAACTTTTCTAAAACGGAATATATGTATAATATACAATGCGCTTTACAGTGCCGTGTGCGATTCCGTATCGGACAATTTTCCCGAACGTACCGAAAACTTAATCGTCGTTGTACTTTAATTCGAAAACCGGCGGCGGCGTAGACCATCGTAATATTCTACGCCAGTGCTCGTTTATCAAACCTCATCGCGCACACCACGACCCCAAGACCGGTCGGTCACGGCGTACTGCTGCTACCCGTGCGTCGTTTAATATAATATTTCCCGCTGGGGCGCACGTTCGAATTATATGAACCCTACAAATTCACTGCGAGCGATATAGATGTACTCGAGCGACGTAATATTCTTTGTTTCTAGCCGTAGCTCTGCTCCGGGGGGTTAGCAACGAGTTGAAGGGAAGAGCATCCATATACGTCATGTGTGTGTGTGTGTGTGTTTGTGTGCGTAAAACAATAATATTATTATTAAGTTGTATAAATCTCGAAAAAGTCTACATACATGCGCGCAGTAGGTCGTTTGTCAGCCGAGCGACGAGTACATTAAGTATTACTGTGCGCACACGCGCGGCAAAAACGTGTCCTAAGAATAATGTTGTTCTTCTTCGACAACGTATGCGTTATGCCGTGCGCGACAGTTTGTTGTTCCGAGCACGTAACGACGACGAGAGAACGCCCGCGACTCGTAAAACGGGCTCTGATTGTCGCACGGCCGAGCGCGCGCTCGTGTCCGCGTCCAAGTCCTCCAGTCCAAAAACTGTTTAAGACTATTCCGCCGTTTTCGTTATTCGTCCCCTCGCGTGCATCGACGGTTTCCAAACACTCGTTTTTGGACGATGCTGTAGATTCAAATTTTTCGTTCACGGATTCGATGACTTTTTTCCTGTCGCATACTCCAAATCGAGAAACGCTTTTCCGCACGGAAACTGGATATCGTGCAGTCCGAACAGTACGTGTGTATATCCATTATGTCGAGTTCTGCGGCGGAAAGGTTGAAAAACCAGCTTGATATTCTAATTCATTCGGCAAACGGAAATCTATAGTTTTTTTACGAAATTGCACATGATTGGCAATTGTTTCGCGTTTTTCATAAATTCTCCTCCGCTGTCGGATTTTCAATTAAACGACTCCGTGTGCAGTTTTCTAATCCAAAACTGTAATTAGTGTACGTTTCACTACGTTACGTAATACATTTTAAATTGATTACATATCATGCGTTTGAAGAGTTTCAAACATCAAAGTCAACAACATTTAGTTTACATTTTATGGAAACGTATTTTGTGTACACAATTAGTAGGTTTGTATGTACAGGAATAGAATATTAAAATATAATACGTGTTATTTTTTTTTTCATTTTAATGGGTTCCAATAATAATTCTATTGAATTATATATTAGTATTTTCAACATTGAGTTTATGGTACTAAAAAAAAAAAAATAAATAAAACAAAATCAATTACTAAATGACGGACGACAATAAAAGTACACACAAAATTATTAAATTTTTACTCGAATAAAAAATAATGAAAAATGTTCACCGGCTAAATACTATTTCTTTTTCGAACATTATATTTTATAATAAATTCAAATCATTGCGTGCGATAAGAACGTTCAAGTTCTACTCCAAAATCTTAATTAAACTTGCTAGCTACTGTTCACGTTTCTGTTAATTGTGTTTAGGTAATGGTCGCGCTTATTTACGTTAAAAAAATGTAGTGACTATAACCAGAATACGTTATTTAATAAAACGTTTTTTATGTTTTTAACGTCTTGCGTACATATTTTCATACTGAAAAGTTATAAATGCGAAACCGCGCGACATTTGAACTCTGGATACACAATTCAGTCGCGCATTAAGTATACATACAAATCATTGAATTTTAAATCATCTTAAGGCGGCAGTGGCACAATAATGGAAAGAGCTTCGATGGAAAACACCCTTCTCACACAATGTTATAATGTGTACGCATGATCAAATGATGTACTTGATTTTTTGATCGTCGTAACGCTTAACTGGTCCAAACTCCTCCTCGCAAATTTTTTTCACTGTTTTCGTTCGCTTCACTGTTTCAATAAAATACCAATCGGTGATGATTTGTTCATAAAAATCTATGTATATACTGCTTGTATCCAATTATCTTTGGCCGTTGACGGCGTTATTAGCAGCTTGCGCGAAACATTTAAATATTTATCGCACTCCTCCGAAATGACATTAATGTACTGTTTAATCTTATCCTTTGCAATGATTTAATATTTTATAGTTTGTGGCGATATACACGGTCAATTTTACGACCTAATGAAGTTGTTTGAAGTCGGTGGTCCTCCTGCGACTACAAAATACCTATTCCTGGGCGACTACGTGGACAGAGGGTATTTCAGTATAGAGGTAATTATAATACTGTTATTTATTAGCATATTGACTCGTCTACTACTATCGATATCGATACAATGCTTCATTAAACGCTCTCAGTACTGGACAACGGCACTTAGCGGAGTTGTTTCGAGAACGGTATAGTTTAACATTTTTAACACTGACACCGGTGCACGCGAAACATGTTTATTTTACACAACGAGTTAATAACGGTCTAAGCCCGAAGCGAGCGGCATATCGTCGTACCTGCAGCGGCAATAAGCATATTACATCGTGGGTTATTAGCCGGTTTTATTTAAGCGACAACGAGGATACCAGGAGGTGGAACAACTCAAGGTTATTCTCCTATTCAGTAAAACCGTTTAGAAAACTGCTAGCTTAACTTTTGGGACATTCGAAATAAGAATTAATTATCTCGTGATACCACTAGTATACGCAGATAATTATTTACCATAACTTTTTTTTTTTTATTTATTTTTTTTTTTTTTATTGTACATTTTGTCTAACGACAAGTAACGGTTCGATTTAAGCGCCTACAAAATACTATAAATTCTTTTCTTGATGGCTTTTCAAGTACGGGGGTTTTTTTCGTCTCGTTAACGTTTATGTGTCTGAATAATTTGATAAAACCATTTGGTGATATGCTGTGACGGGGAAAATATTTTTTCTTTTCTGAAGCATCTGCATAGGACGACTGGAATTATTTTGTCGTCGATATCACAATATCACAATATAGACAAATTGTATGTTCACAATAATGCTCAAAATCAGTACAAAATGTCAAAATGACTATGTACACGTACATTAGCACTATCATATCATCTATGTATAGTATTTTATTGCACAATTATTATCTATTTTTTTTTCACACTACTAGCATCCGGAAAGCGCGTAACATTATTTATCCGTACACGAAGCCACTAATTATCATATTGTAGCGTACCGCCATATTATATATTATTATATTATGTTTTATTGTGTTATAATAATATAATACAAATATCAGTATGAATTACTATCGTTATTATTGTCCACGGAATCGCATTAAATTTGAAAATTTGAACTGTACCGCAGTGACGAAACATTCTATATATTGTGTAAAAATGATACATAGAAAATATACCGTACGGGGATCGGCAGATTTGTTTACCCCGTCACACGTTTTATAAAAGCAAAAATCAATAACATTTATAAATGCTACAAACTTCTGTTGCGATTGTTACGTTTCGACGAGCTTGCAGTCGGACATTTATAGTACTGTTACACTTATTATAATTATTATTATACCTGCACCGGTAGAGGAATTTCATTGTTGGGTGTAAAATTAATGAGTACCTGCCTACAAATTGCAGTATATGCCTCCGATTATTAAATCCTTCGTAATAATATTATTTATAAATGGTTATTTTGTTTGTAGTGCGTGCTTTATTTGTGGGCTTTGAAGTTGTGCCATCCCACTACATTATTTCTATTAAGAGGAAACCACGAATGTAGACATCTAACCGAATACTTCACATTTAAACAAGAATGTAAGTAAATAAAATTAATTGCATGTATTTATAAAATTAAACAACACACAATAGTACAGTATATATTTAGTATTCCATTCGAAGAACGCTACATGTATTAGTATTACATATATTATTTGTATTATATATGGGTACATAAATGTATATGTGCGCTCGCACGCGTCTTTGTAGGAAACGTAAAAATTAATAAAACAAAATTACACTAATATAATTATGAATTGGTACTACTCAGTAATACATTAAGTTAATTAGCGTTTACTTTGATCTCGATTCGTGTAAACTTATAATTCTATTATTTATTTAAGTGTAGACTTTGGTTAAAGAACGACCAAAATAAATTGCATTAAGTTACCCATATATATATATATGCATACGATATTTACATATTTTCCATTGACAACATTTAATTTAATAAGCCATATGGTTTTATAAGTATGTTTGAATGAAAGAACTTTGAATCACCCCTTACATGTATTCTTCGAATTATACTTTTATGAATATTGAGTTTATATAATATTTCGAGTAAAACGAATGTATTTCTAAATATAACAAAATACCTATACGATTAATAACGTTGTGCCTTTTCAATATTTTGTAGCAGTCGAATTAAATTTAACAATACGTTTATAATGGCATTATTATAAACACTTAAGTTGGCATGCAAATCAATTAATTTAGAATTTATTGTACAACGATTTCATTCATTGTGATATGTAACGTGTTACATATTTGATTATTATACTATGTACATAGATAATTAATTGTATGTTGCACTGACCCAGTATTTAGATTTTATAACAGTAAAACATTTGTGAAAATATTTTCTCCTATTCGTATTTTTAATAATGTTACATCGTTGTTGTATTTCTCTTGTTAATATTGAATGGCCCAAGTGTAAGACCACTTAAGGGACACAATATTTTGACAGTATTACTCACGCGTATATTATTGACGACAACGTCGTTCCCCAGCGGTTTCAATTCTGGTTTATTGTAAATACAAATATTTCATTAGTTTTGCTGTAATGTGATTACAGAGCTTTGGGATGCGTAAAAATTGAATTAACGGTGTTCGGATGAAAAACAAGTTGAACAAAAACTGTAGACGATAGATTTGACTTATTCATGCGAATACTGCGCCACAAGCAATAGCAAAAAATAATATGTTTAGCACCCGAACCAATATATAATACCTGTATCATTATCACAATGTGTTCACGAATTATTGCAGTTTAAAATTTTAAATTAAAATATTATTGTTCTGAACTGCTAAGTATATTGTTACTTCGTTACACTGAAAAAATCAACGTTGAACAACTCAAATCGTTGTCCCATAAAAAAAAATTGCAAACATTTTAATCACAAAAAGTTTTGGTAACATCATAGAGCATACCACCCGCAGGATACAGTGTTATCAACTTTTATAGCAATAAATAATCATTTCGGCTTGTATATCAATACTAATAATACCATCATTTCGATTTGATATCATGTATTTTTAATTTATGTTTGAAAATCATCAAATGTACAGTTGATATCGCTTAGGACTTGCCATTTTTTTTTCTTTCTGAAAAAGTTTAAACTTAAAAAAGTACATAGTAGATTTACCTTCCATTTTGATATTCATAACTGACTGAATATCATTAATGCGAAATAAAACCAATTCTATAATTTGTCGAATATTTTAATGTCACGTGTTTTGTCCCTTTTCAAACTTTGTTTCTCTTTTTTTCTCCATCGAACGAAAATAAAACACTGAAACTGATAATAGCATACTATAAATATTACCGAACAACTCGTTCTCATAAATCGCAAAACTAAACGAGCACCGGCTCGTTACATTATACTACGAATTATAAATACTATTGTGTATAATGGTAAACAATTATTTATCAATCCGGAGTTCGCTATTCCATAGACAAGGAATCGCGTCGAAAATTATTAAAAGCTTATGTATAAAAATAAAAAACCGTTTCGTTTATACTATTTTTTTTTTTTTTTTAGTTTACAATACTTGAAAACTTTTTCTTTTCATAACAAGCGTATGCAAGTCATTCTTCCCGATAATGACGTATTTGTAACTGAAACCGGTATAAAACCGTTGGTTATGCTCAAATTAGTTTTTGTTATAAACGAGTCGTAAAGCGACTGACTTTATTTTCGACATACTTTTGGAGATCGGGACTCTACAAAAAGTTAAGAAACGATGGTGTTGTACTGAATTGTAGTATTTTTAATCAATGACAATACCTATATGTATGTATCCGCCCGCAAAATAGTTAACGGGGACGAGGGTATTATACTGAACGGTAGTAAAAGAGACATTAGGGTTTTAGCATGCGCGCACATCGCTCGTAAAAATAATATACCATCACATAGAGACACTCCACGTGGTTTGAAACGTTGTTATCGATTATTGTTTTAATATTTCACAAGACATTTGTATTGTTAAGATACGTGACCGCGAGGGTTGAAACCCCGGAGGAGGCCCATGTCGCTGTGTTCGCGCGGCGACTGAGCAGCGTACTAAAGAAGTCGATATTGCGATAACATTTCATTTGATCGAAAACCATTATTGCGGGTTACTCGTGATATACATGTATACTCTCGCTCGCTTATTACGTACCTTTTCCACGTTTGCTCGCGTACTAAAACAGAATCTACGAAAACTCGATATATTAGTAAAAAAAAAAATAAAATAAAAAGAAACCCGCTGCGATGTTACAAATGCGAAATTTTTAGTGCAGTCGACTGCGATAAAATCGGTTTTGAAACCACTCCGAGAAGCATCACGTATTCGCAACGTTATGATATTATATCGTTCCGATATCTCATGACGTTTCGTCTCAATCAATCGGCTTCATCGGAACGCGGGTTGAGGGGAAGGACGATTGATCCTCTCCCTCGGGTCCGTAAAACGTACATTGCAGCACATGTGTATGATTGCGTGTAATTTCAGATTTAAATCCGTACCCCATGCGTCATTATAATTGCCGTCCTTCCGAACCCCGCGTATTCGAAAAATCCTAAATCCGCTACCGTGACGTGTATCGCTTACGTAAAAATCGTAACGCGATGTTTTATGAACTGGAATAGGGTAGGTGTATTATGGAGACAATAGATGTCCTTTACCTCTTATACATTTCAGTAACCTCTCTCTTTCTGGCATTTCTAATATATTCGTTCTAATATTTATTTCCTATACCATTTTTATTTTTTCTCTCCCAAATTGCGAATTGTAAAAACACGCTGCGTATAGAATACATCTTGTGCTCATCTTGGCTTATTTTTCAAGAGTACATGGTTCAACGGTTATACGCTCAGAAACGTGTAACTCGATTGCCATCATCTCGTATGTAAATGTAAGGTTCACCAATCGTATACGGTAAAGATATACTACTCGCTATCACTTCTTCGTACATCGTTGTTCTGCTGACAAAATAATTCAATACGCATGTCTGTATTGCACGTAGATATTCGTACGGTGTATAGAGTGTCGTGCTCCGTACTCCATAAACCGTAAACTATATGATCTGTTTAAAATTTGCAGGTAAAATAAAATATTCTGAGCGGGTATACGACGCTTGTATGGAGGCATTTGATTGTCTACCGCTCGCTGCGCTCATGAATCAACAATTCCTATGTGTTCACGGTGGACTCTCGCCAGAAATACATAATCTGGATGATATTAGAAGGGTAAGTCATTGTGCTGTTTATCTGTTATGTTCTGCGCCGGTGACCCGTTGTGTATAATTGTATTATAGACACCGCGCTAGAACGTTTTAATCGCGAATCGCGTCGCGGGCGCCATTTTTTCGTGTACTTTTTTTTTTCTATTTCTTTCTGCGTTACGCTTTCCAGTTGGATCGATTCAAAGAACCGCCGGCTTTCGGTCCTATGTGCGATCTTCTCTGGTCCGATCCGCTAGAAGATTTCGGCAGCGAAAAGAACGCCGAACATTTCAGTCATAATAGCGTTAGAGGCTGTTCGTATTTTTACAGGTATACATGTATATTTTTTATCGAACTTGTACTAATGTTGTTTGCACGTTAGTGTGTTCTGCTTCTGTATGCAATTGATCCTATTACTCTTACAAGTCCGTCGATGTTCTCGAACAACTATAGTGTTCTCGTGTTTTTAATGTGTTTAACGAGCAGAATTGCCATAAAATATATTACATTAACTGACCTCCCAATCGATGTATGCCGAACTGATAAATTATTTTGTTAAGCGTTAGATTTAAGTTTAAGATCGAAAACGAAACCAAACACCGATCTTTTTCAATGGATTCCTTGACCGTTTTTAACTACACCCTGAAACGACTTTTTAATTGGTGTTATATAATAACAATAAAATTCCTACAATATGTTATAATATTAGACAAGTGATACGAGAATATAGAATGTCCGATAAAAGAATATTGTACAAGTTTTATGTTTTTATGTACACCGTTGATAATTCTATACGATTGAACTGTAAAATTTTAACTGCATAAATACTTGATCAAACATGTGGTTGAAGATATTGTTATAAAAATATGACATAAAACGAACATACTTCGTCGTCATCCCACTGCATTAAATAATTATCGTTTTGAAAGTTGTAGCAAATTATATAATTTTACGTGAAAATGTTAAGTCACTTAAATATATATTAAGTCGTGCAATTTTTATAATTCTACAGTACACGTTCAAAGTTGATGATTGTTCCTTACATATTTTAATTTTCCGTAAAACTATATAGGGTTTGCAAAAACATACTTTAAAAAATAACATCTGAGTCTTGCACTTTTCGATTAATATAGAAAGGCTATAAAAAAAAAAAAACTTCTAAAGCAATTTTACGCCCCTAAAACTTGTTTTCCATAATAGGACATAAAAAAATGTACAATACCTTTCTTCTTTTGCTGCTACTCATAACCTTAAATGTAAGCCCATTATTTTTTTTTTTTTATGTTGATATCTTACATTTTTAACGAACTGTAGCACAAATGTTCTATCTCTAATAAGCATGTCATTGAGATATGACGTTTGGATTTTAGTTAAAAGATTTAATACAGCCATTACGTTAAAACTAAATGCTGGTAAAATACCGATTGTGCTCGATATATGTATAATAATTAACGTTCGAAAAACCGCTCGTGTTCGCTTTTTCGTGCACCAGAAATAACTAATTAGATTCCGGGTACCGTGCACCTTACACACGATGGTTAATGCGGTTATACACAATAAAAAAAAAAAAATTAATCGGTAACCTGTAACACCCCGGATCACAAACAATGCTTCATCTAAATTTTACCAAACACTAAATTTGTACGGTTCAAACTGCGTAATACAACTGCGTGTAGTCAAGAGGAAAGCATTTAAAATATGTATGTACACACAGATATTTTGACGGCTTGATAGTTGTAGTACATTTATTGTGGAATTTCTGAATACGCACCGCTAAATACTGTTATGGCGGCCTTCAGGCATGTGTATAGGAGCGTACACCTTAACTTATCAACAGCTCTGTTGAAGCTATGGAGTTATTGATTCAAATAATTCCCATGGTACCTTCCCGTATCTTGGAATTCCATCAGTTTCCAATAAACCAATCAGTCGGAAAATCTACCTTCATTTTGCGCAATACAACTGTGCACTTAATTACTTTTCATTCGCAATATTGTAACTAGTGGTCTTGATACCCGGGTACCCGGGTATTACCCGCTTAACAAAATTTCGGGTATCCGTTATGGATTGGATACCCGTTATGGTTTGTATACTCATAAAAACGATTATAACGAAACCCATAATTCCGTTATCTTTTTTTTTTTTTGTCGTTGCATAGATAAATAACTGCTATAAATAGATATTATTTTTTACACATTTTTTAACAATTTACAGTTTACTTTTACATAACAGTAAATTAGTAGTTAAAGGAATATAAAAACAGCATAATTAACAAAAATTTTCAAACACCGATCAATATAACTATTTAATTATTATAATATTTGTTTAGTTATATATTTTAAGTTTAAAGCGTAACAATGAAACTACGAATATATTACACGTCATCAATGACTTCACAATTTTCTTCTTTTTTATTTTGGCTCTGAGGGTGGGTTTAAATTCGACCCCCCCCCCTCTATCGTATGTACGTCACTGATTATGATTACTTATTATTAATGTATAATTTAATATTAATTACCTCTTAGCAGTTAAGACTTAGCTAAACCGTTTACGTATATCAAAAACTATCGGGTACCCGAAAATTTTAGGTAAGTACACCCACTACCCGAAAACGTTTGACTACCCACAAAATCGAGTATTAGCCGGATAAACGGGTTACCCACATAAAATCAAGAGCACTAATTATAACTATAAATGATTACAATATTTGTATTATTTATGAATGTATTTTCATTTTTAAGGAGATTCTACAATAGTATAATATAATGATTAATGATAGTTATAAATTATAATGTATTGATTTGTATCTAATATAAATTATTTAACATTTTATTTTTCTTTACACTCCGGAACATGGTCTTAAAAGATAAGGTCCATAATAGTGATATTTAATATCAAGGGATTTCCTGGTAACACTTAACTTGTAATGAACGTGACGAACACTAGAAAAAGTACATTAAAAATTGTTTCCAGTTTATACTTATCAATGAGTAATACTCACTCGGATGCTCGGATGATATATAATATTTATGTAGCCTACATTCTTGATTTCACTGAAACTATATTAAACCAATACATAGTTATTGGTGTATTTAAAAACTGATGTGTGCCCATGAACTCTTCATTTACATAACCAAAATTGTTATGCAGAAATTAGTGATTTTATGTCCGGCTGGTCTTTATTTAAGCACTTGCATGAAATTATTTTATGCTGGCTGATGTACGTTCACAAAATCAATTCAACGAAAAACAATAAAAAATATATTTTTTTGCGTTTATAGGAACTAAAGCGTATAAATAATATATTTTAATCAAAGTTATAATAAATGTAATAATGGAGTATTACGAGTATTTAGTGAATTTATAAAACATAAAAAAAAAAGCTTATAGTATAAAATATTAAAATATAAGAAAATCAGGTTGTTTAAATAAAGGATTGCATATTTTTAGCGACATGAGTTATACAAAAACAAAATTAAAAAAATAGCGAACGTTAGTGAATATAAACGTCATGAAATGAAAGAAAATATAATCCTTTTTTTCTAAAATTTATGTACGTTTAATATTATTGATATAGTTATTTATGATAATGTATATAAAATAATTTATAAGGAATATATAAGAACTTCTACATAGTTGTATAATGTTATACTGAACTTATCTAACCTAATCCGTGAATAATTTTAAAACTTTCCAGTTATGCCGCATGCTGTGATTTTCTTCAGAGCAACAATTTACTCTCCATCATAAGAGCACATGAAGCTCAAGACGCAGGGTTAGTTTAAAGCATAAACCTTCTACATCGATTTATATTTTCATAAATGTTGCTATTTGTTTTTTGCAGATATCGAATGTATAGAAAAAGTCAAACGACTGGTTTTCCATCCTTAATCACTATTTTCTCCGCGCCCAACTACTTAGATGTATACAATAACAAAGTAAGTTAGCAATCTATTTATAATATTTAAATTTCTTTATTTTTTTTTTTATTTTCAATATAAAAATGTTAACCCAATTCAGGCTGCCGTTTTAAAATATGAAAATAATGTAATGAACATCAGACAATTCAACTGTTCACCACACCCGTACTGGTTGCCAAACTTTATGGATGTATTTACCTGGTCTTTGCCATTCGTCGGCGAAAAAGGTAATTATATTGTTTTCAAAATTCTTCGACATCGCTGTAAACATGTTTTTGAAATGTATATCATATAGTTACCGAGATGTTAGTGAATCTTTTGAATATTTGTTCGGATGATGAACTAATGACCGAAGGAGAAGATACACTTGAAGACGGTATGTATAATTACTTTACCACACCATGTTATATTTATCTATGCACCAAACAATTGTTTCAATTATATTATTACATATTTATACATATTATATATATATTTATATATATATTTATTTTTTTTCTTACGTAATAACATAAATATATTTTTATTGCTTTCCCGATCGATGCTCGAGCTTCTAAGATTAGCAACACTGATCGAGAAAGCATTTTTCACAGTAGGACTGTAATTGTTTTTTTCAATTTCTTATATATGTAATGTATAATCTATATAGTATACATATTACATAATATATAAATATATATATTATTTATGTATTTACTATATTTTATTATTATGCCAAATTTTAGCTTTAAATATTTATTCTCACCCTATATTAATTTAATATTGTATTGAATAATCATTTTTTATTTATTTATTTTTATATTTTGCTTTATTTATTTATCTTAATTTATGCTTCTCTGGGATTACAGCTGATGGTAAGAAATATCTATATATTATTAATATTGGTTTAGTTTAAGTAGAGAATAAAACACATACCAAATAATGTCGCTAGATAAATGGACTGCTCCCTACGTAGATATTCTAAACTCCTATCTCGATATTTTTGTTTTTATTATTATTTTTACTTCATTTATTTGTTGACGTTTTTAAGTTGCTACCTTTTATGAATTTTTATAAACAAACCCTCTAACTCACTTGAATGTTTTATTATTTTTATTTTTTGTTTTTCATACTTGCCTTCTGTACAATGATAGTTAAAAAAAATTATTTAATTTTAAAATAAAAACGTAAAGGATTTTGTAAAAACAAATCATTTCAGTAATTTTGATTTTATTGACCTTAAATATAATAGTTCACTTCAAAACTATTGAATATTTAATTGGCAGCGATTAAAAAAACAAATAGTTGAACAGTTGGTTTCAATTAAGCTACGAAAAACTGATAGGCTAGTAAATAAGTGTTTAGATTTGATTATGTACTCAACGTCTGAAATTTTACTAAAATATTTATAAAATCATTTTCAGTGACCAATCCTTAATAAATCTCTTTTTAATTCCAATTTATTTTTAATTAAAGTTTAAATTACATTTTTAGGCTGTAGATCACACTTGATAAACTACGAGTATATTATAATTTTGGATGTAATATACGAGTACACTAAAAAAAAAAAAAAAATACTTGTACCTATGCAATTGATTCCCCATTTAAAATGATTGAATTAAGTTTTCGGAGTTGATAATAATATCATTACTCCTTTTAATTGCTTTAGTGTACTTTTTATTAATACCTGGTTAAATTATTTGAATGTATTATGGCATTTAGATTAAAAAAAAATATTCTTATAAAACAAAAATAGTATTGCAGTAAAAATATACTGACCTTGATTTTGAAAATTATGTTGTTTTTTTTTTATCAAAAAGTTGATTAGTTTTCAATTTAAAATTTGAATAATATTTTCCATACCGCATATGTATTTTAAATCTACGAAAATTAGAAAAAAGAAATTGGAAATATTAAACCACATAACAGCTTTTTTATTTATTTACTTCTTTAGTTTATTCCATCGTTAAATTTCATACTGTACAATTATTTTAAAAACTGAAAACAAAGATACTTTTAGGCTATTGTATTATTACTATACTTATTCTTGGACGCACTCTTTCAATCTTCTATATTTTGTTTTCTTTTTGTTTTTCTGTTTATATTTTTAAAATCTTTCGCTCTCTGTGACCGACCGATCGACAGCCATTGTTGTTAAACCGATAGTTCCGAAAATACCCGGTAAGTTTTCTTCCCGAAATTGTTTTTTTTTCTGTTTTTTATTTTAATTTTCAAACATATCAACATAACTTACAGTTTTGCTGTTTTTATTTCCACTTTTCATTTTAGCAGCCCTTAGATTTTATTTTCGTTGTTGTTGTTGTTTTTTATTTTATTTTTTATTTATTGTTATTATTTTTGATTAATTATTTAATTATTTTCGTATTTAACACTATTAATTTGTTGACATTAATTTTTCAATTATTTTTTTTTTTATATATAATATTTCCGAGTGTTTTTAATTCGCTTGAATGTTGATACTAATTAATAAACAATATAAATAATAAAATGAGAGAGTTCAGCAAACGATTAGGAATTTTTTATCAGCTATATTTATATGATGGCATAATAATAATATATTTGTAGCCATCTCTCGTTTTCGTTGTACCTTTACATACATTATTCTTTAGGACTGAATAGTACGTGTTTTTAATATTCTAGAAACGTAGAATAAATCTTTATTCCTCTGTGGCATTTCCTTTAAATTAATTGACACATCCTTTTAAAACTCGAACAGGTCAAGCTTGGACTGTGCATGTGGTTAAAACAATATTTTACCTATACTTATCTACCTATATTTATTTATGTATCAAATTGCTTTATTAAAAATAAATAAACTGTATAAATATTGTATACATTTTTCTACATACACATACTTACACACACATAACACACATGCACACATACGCACTATTTAAACGCCCCGTAGAATATATTATTGTTTTGCGATTAAAATAAGTCAGAATGTATTTGCTTAGAACTCTGTTACAAGTCGATGTAGACTAAATACATGTAAAAAAATGCTTTCCCGACTAGCTAATGTGGTTCACTTCGTTATTGTACCAATTTATCAGCGCTGGTCAATATATTATAGTTTTTCTTTTACACGTACATAAAATGTACCCAAAATACCTTTCGGTTCCAAAGGTAAACGACACTATGGCGTATAAAATTTTATTTTTTCTATATGTACTGAACACCACAGACAAATTACTTATTTATACCTCTACACACTTCACTTGTTTATTGCATTACACCGGTATATCATATTTTTAACTTACATAATATTTAATAAAATAATCAATTTTTTTCCAACAAACCAATAGTTTTAGGCCTGAAACAATGATTGCACTAATTTTTAGCTTAAAGAATGCGTAATTATAATTTCGCTGTTGGTACTCATTGTAGGTCGCAGGTAAAGTATTCAGAATTACACACATGAAAAAAAAAAGAAGTATGAACAACCCGTTTAATTTAGTAGTATTTATAATAACGGTCGTTATAATAAAGCGCCACGAACGATTTTCACATCGATAAAATATTTATATAATATTTATACATACTTGTTAACCCGTACTAATATTTGTGTATGAATATTGTGCGTTATAGTTGTGTATTATTTCATTATTTGCTATTTATTATCGGACTAAGGACATTAAAATAATATTTTATTAATGTCATACTTCGTGGGATTGTTTACCTCCCTTAATAAACAGTTTTTATTGGTAATCATTAATACTACGACACTTAATAGAATTTTATAATATTCTAACCTTTACTAGATGTAACTAACTACCTAACTCTTGAACGTACTTGTAAATTGTGTTCTTAATATAATACCGTGTACTCGAGTTAAAAATAGTATAATTATATATTATGCGTTTTGCTATAGCAGTATTTTATTGTTTTTTATTTTTATTTTTTTATTATTTTTATACGTTCACATCGTTTATATTATCCAATAAATAATAGTGTTGATTATTTACGAGGGTAGAAAGTTCTTAATCGATAATATAATTCTAATAATTTTTATATGTCCTCGTTGTTGATTTAATTTTACAATTATTATAATTTCAATGTTTTTTTTTTTTTTTTTGTTTTCTGTTTTCGTTTTGATATCCGATTTTATTTGATGCGGATGTACGCGGAACTTGTTTGATGGCGCACCAAAATATTATTATGACGACATTGCGTGTGTTTCACTTGTTTTCTGTTTTTCATCACGTCTTAACATTTGGTAAGTATACTTGATGACGATATTTTTACTTTTTCTAATTTAACTATTATCAATCGCATGTTGTGTGTGCCCGTTGATTTTTTTTTTTTATCACACCGCTTAGCAGTTGAATAATATATTGTAAAGCCTTTATGCGAACACGAGTTAACATACATGCACGCGTCTGTGATGACGTAGGGAATTTACTTTGAAAAAAATTTCGATGCATACAGAATATATAAAAAGAACAAAATAAAAAATCACTTTGCACTTCACGATGGTATATCTGCGAGTGTAGTTTTTATTTTATAATTTATATTTTTTTTTCGCCGATTTTTGATTACCGTGCATCCAAAACACCACTCAAAATAAAACGTCTCGATTTTTTCGTCGAACATTTCTAAACCGTATAACCATATTAGTGGCGAATCAAGGATTTTTTTTTCTTCTGTGGGGTATGATTAGTTACATATTATGTTACAAATCATGATAACGGAGGAAAAAGTATTGAAAAAAAAATAAAAACCTATGTTTAAATCAATAAATTATGTTTTGTGATAAAGATTGTTTATGGAACCACCTATGTACTTTTATGTACTTTTTCCTAAAATTACTGGGCGGCTACATTCCTTCTTGGTTTAGTCAGTTCTCCCCATGATACGACACTATGCCATATGCTTGGCTTAATCCCATGTGTGTAGAAATCGCATTTCATCATATTATAATATAATTAAAATAATGTAAATAATTTAACGTTGAAAAAACACACGTACACATAATTACTGTGTTCCAATCTGAGACATATGATCGGAACGCTCTTCTGATCCCCGTCCAATCCTTATCATCTGCATGTACGTTGTGGTATCCGTTCGTGTCTTCAATCATCCTGTTGCAGTTTGTGATTTTAGTTTTCGTGGTGTATAAGTAATAATCCATCATGTAAAATCAAACGGTCTCAATCGTAAACCATTTCATTAATTTATTTTATGAAAAAATATAACGAGTAAATATTTTTCAATGCCGAAGACAAAAATGATGATTTAACTTACCTACTTCAGACCATCGCATTACACTAAATTTTTATGAAGTTTTTCCTGAGTGTAATATCGTTTTATTTTATAATTCTTATCAATCTCTTCTTTTTTTTTAATACGATTTCGTTTTTATGTATTATTTTTAAAAATCCATACCAACTCCATTAATCTTTGTCTGTACACATTTTAAAAATCAATGTTTCACGTCTTCACGAACAAGACTGTAATCATATTTTACTCATATTAAATTCTTATGTTGGTATTTTAAACGTTTGAACCCTATATTCGATAATCTTACTCGCATTTACGGAATTCTATTTTTCTCAGGACATTTTATTAGATTATATTTTTCTTTTACTTTGTCTTGTTGTTCATGATACGTTTTTGTCAGAATCACTTGGATTTTTTTTTTTTTCGTTATATTATTATTATTTCTGTTTTGTTTGTTTGGTTTTTGTTTTGTCACGTCTTCGTATCGATTACATCATTAATGGTAAAATGGATGTATATTATTTTCTCCGACAGTTACTGCAGCCAATTTGAGGAAAGAAGTGATCAGAAATAAAATACGAGCGATTGGAAAGATGGCAAGAGTTTTCTCCGTTTTGAGGTAATTATAATACTGTGTTGCTTATATCGCCGTGATAACCGCCTAACATAACGACTTACCCTCGTTCACGATGATTACAGGGAAGAAAGTGAAAGCGTATTGCAGCTGAAGGGATTGACGCCTACCGGTGCCCTGCCGCTAGGAGCACTGTCTGGCGGCAAAACATCGCTTAAGAACGGTAAGACATTTTTTGAAATGGGATGAAAGGGAGGAGGGGGAGAGTAGCAGGTATTTTCGCGGTCCCATTGTAGCCGGCACGCAGATCAGCCTAACGCGGAAATACGTTCTGTTTCAGCGCTACAAGGGTTCTCGCCCAACCACAAGATCACATCGTTCGCCGAGGCCAAAGGCCTGGACGCGATCAACGAACGGATGCCTCCGCGCAAAGACACTCCGCCGTCGAACCAGTGCTCGCCGTCGAACGTAGCCGCCACGTCGTCTGCAACGACACCCACCGTGACGCCGGTGACTGAGGAGAAATCGCCATCCACACCGTCGTCGTCGGCCACTCAGAAAACAACATCGTCGGAACAACAATCACCGTTACCGAACACTACTCATTCATGATCGCCATCGGTTTAGGTAGAAAATACGTTCAGATTTCAATGGTCTTGTACTATACACACACTTCGTGCGGTCCGAGATTGGAATTTTTCTTTTTTTTTTTTAAAGATTTCAGATGACCTATACCAGGACCTATCTACTGTTATCTCCTTACTACTACAGTCTACAGTTTATTCAGTTCAATATCTATACTAAGTTTATAATAATATTAATAATAATATATATTCATTGCGATGATTTTTTTTTTTTTTTAACTTAAATATTTGGCACCTTAATTAAAATTAAAATAAAGTTCCTGGGGACAGATATGTCAATATATATAAATAATATATATATATATATATAAAATATAATTTTTTTTTTTTTTTTTTGTAAATTATTGTCTTTATATTTCTACAGTTTTAATTTGTTTAATTTACTGTTTTTTTTTTTTTTTTTTTTTTTGTTGTTTTGTTTCTTTTTTAAAATAATGGTTATTACAAATCTTAAACCTCAATTTATAAATAAGAACTGTCGATAGTTATTCGACTATACTTGTGCATCGCTTATTTTATCAATATCTATGGCATAATATCTTGCTATATCGATCTCTTCATTTTACTGTACACTTTATTCATTATTATGTTCTACATGAAATCATATTACTTTATTTGAAGAACCTCTTATTATTCTGTGGTCGAAATATCATTTAATTAATGAGTATTTTATATTAATTATTATAAATAAATAATTATTTAAATTTTTCCAACTAATTTTTTTACCTCCATACGAATCAGATATTTTTGACATGTATCACATCAACATTCTTTTACGTATCAATAATGCAATGTGCAGTAAAGTGTGATGTGTCACATAAACCTACTATTAAGCTAAATATTTTGCCATTAATTTTGTCAAATTTAAAAATCCAAAAAAATACACATAATTAATTTAGTATAGGTACATCTTTATTACATATATATTATATGTAGTATATACATATATAAATACATTAATATTTATAAATATTTCTTTATTAATACTATTTTGTATATATATTTAAATAAAACCATTATATTAATATATCTACAATAAAATGAATTTTATATTTAGGTTCTGCAAATTTAAACATTTGTCTTCATTTTTTTTCTTTATAGTTTAAATAAATAAAATATTGATTGAAAAAATTGTTAACAATTCACTCAATTTGAATTGCATTATTATCATAGCTATTAGTTTTTAATTATTATAAATAAAAATAGAACATTTTTACTGTTGGACCATTATTTTGGAAAAAGTATACTCTTTTCCTTGTTTTATTTTTATTTTTTATTGATAACAAAACTATTGCTTATTATGCAGAAATAATTAACGCTCATTAATTATATATTTTTTCCACAGTCATTTATTTCAATTTAAATTTGTTATCCATTTTCAACTTTAGTAATATTATCGCACGTGTTATCTGCAGTTGTAAACAAATACAATATAGAAAAAAAAAATGATGTCAATCACAATTTTTTCCTATCATTTTAATATCACTAATCTTTTATTATAAGACTGTTAATTTATTCGTACAAAGACTATGAATAAAAAGTAAAATTATTAATATTATATTTAGCGGATATATAAAAAATATATAAAAAAAAAACAAAAAAAGAAACAAGACCCTCCCTATCAAAATGTATGTAACTTTTTTTCTATTGTGTGACCACCATCAAATTCTTTTATACATAATATAAATAATTTAAGACGAAAATACCCTGTTAATTCTTCTATGTTTATTTGTTTTCAAAAGTTAAATAAAACTTTATACAACTTGATTTTTAGGCGACTTGTTTTTATTAGAACCTTTCAAACATCTACACAGGCATATTACTGTTGTTTAAGTTTTTACTTAAAACCCTCAAATGATGATCCATGTAAATAAAGGAACACGACATTAAAATATTAAGTAAGTCAACGAAGTATAATTTTCTACTCGTGTGAATTATATTAATTTTAATATATATATATATTTCATCTTTAATGTATAATACAAATAATATTTGACTAGACAATAAATATTAGTATTGAATCAACTGAACATTATACGTACGGTTATTGATCTACTAAGTGACATTATTTTTTAGGAGTCGCTAAATCTAGACGATTCTTAATCATTAATTATTGTGGATTTCTATCAGTGTCATCTCAAACAATATTTTTTCGACAAGTACCTATTAAAAATAACAAGTAAAATTAAAATGATGAAATAGATAAAGTGCCATGAAATATATATTTATATTGCATCCATGACAAATATCATGGATAAGTATAGTTTGATATTTGATATATACATTCAACATTTCAGTAAGGTGAACTTTACTATTGGTATAATTGCATCGGTTCAGCATATATTGCATAATTCTTTGGTGATATTTTATGATCAAACAAGAAATCTAAACATTGATAGCTATTTGATACATACCGCATTAATAAGTACTTACTAAAACCAATGAACTCAAGAGATAACATTAATGTTTGTGGATCTCAGACATTCTATAAATTTTAATACACCATAAATTCTGTTTATCACGTTTAAAGACCTAATCGAATCATCGAATCATGTACATCCGTGCTTATACCACAGAATAAACTTTTGATCATAATCAATGTAATACCTTCAGTAAATGATGAAGGGAATGAAAATAAATGCTATTTATATATATATATATATATGGAATATATGATTTAATACATAATAGTAAACATTGATTAAAAATGTAATTAATGTAAGAACAGAAGTAATATGTGTTACTGTAAAGGTGCGCATACACTGCCGCGGTGGCGGTGGCGGTGATTTTCATAGTTATCATGTTTTGACGCACCTATGATTTTGATTGGAGATGAGGCGTTTGCCCTAAAATCTTATTTAATTAAGCCCTTTCCACGAAGACTATCAAGAAGCGACACAAGACTAGACAATTATAACTAAAGGCTATACCGAGCAAGGCGTGTGGTTGAAAATGCCTTCGAATTCTAGTAAAAAAATAGAGAATTTATAAAGGTCCGATAGAGGTTAAGCAGGAAAAAACTAAAAAAATAATTTTAGCAACCTGTATTTTGCACAACTATCTCCGCGTGAAAAATGTTGATGTCGATACAACTTTATACAACAAAATTAAGGAATGCATCGATATGATGTAAATAAAACACAAAACAGTAGTGAATATACGTGTATCAAGTACGGCCACCGCGGCGGTGAAATTGGTCATGTTGCAATTCACCGCGGCATTCACCGCAGATTTTAACGCGGCGGTGTGTCTAACCTAACCAATTACGTGTGTTACATTTTAACGCCACCGCCACCGCGGCAGTGTGTGCGCACCTTAAACCATATTCAGATATTTTTTACTTTTTTTTACATGCAGTGTATTTTGAAGTGAGTTGTGCAAAGGTTGTGCGGTATATTTTACACGTTTATGTTCTACTCTTTTAAAAACAAAAACAACTAAAAATGTCTTTTAGTTTACAAAAACAATTGTTAATATTGGAAAATGCTGAAGTGAAATATATAATATATAAAAAGTATTTGAAAAAAAAAAAAAGAACAGTTTTAAATTCAATAATTTATAAGGATAGACTTGTTTTTTTATTAACCATATTGACCATACAACAATATCTAATATATAAATATATAATATTATTATAGTTAAAATAGGTGCTATACATATATTATAATTTAATAATTTATATTACCCGTTTACCTATTCGTATCGTAAAATAATCCTATAACCGTATAATAATAAATCATAAATTGTAATTGAAATATTTTAACGTCTGTTCCATAGATAAATATATTAAGTATATATTAAACGCGTGACCAAAAACAAAACGATTTGATTTTCAAACCGTGCGGCGAATGCGTCGGCCACGTTTATCGCGTACAATGGACAAACTAATCTATTTTTATATGTTTGATAATTTTTTTCGCCGCGTTCACGTAGGACATAGTATTTACTAGTATAAATACTAGTATTTATAATCAATGGTAGTATATTAGTATAATACATACCAACATAATCTTTTGGTTGTGATGAATAAATACGTGCTATTTTTAGTGAAATAAAATGACGGATAATTCAAAGCGGGACATTTTTGGGTTCCTCGGGGACAGCGGGACACAAAGCTCGAAAGCGAGACTGTCCCGCCCAAAGCGGAACGTATGGTCACATTAGTTATGACGTACGCCTGTAGCCTGAACTGTCATAGATTTATTTGCTGTGGCAAACATAATATTAGGTTAATAAAAGTAAACCGTTTTGTTTAAGTTCCACCAATATAGTTGATCTTGTTCAAAGTCATTATTGATTTGTTAAGTTCCAATTCATTTTTGGCTTATTGACTCAACGGAACTTCCTACAGTGATGACTTTCGATAAGCATTAGTCAATCTTTCTATCGTGTTCCGTTTTGATTCAGTCTCGATAAATAAAAATATATACAATAATACAAACAAAAAATTTTGAGATTTTCCATTCATTTTTGCTGAACATTTTTTTCACATAAATGCTTAAGACTTTAGACTTATTCGATGAATAATTTATGATATTATAACTATACATAGGCGCAATTTGGGGAGTGCTTAGGAGTGCTTAGCACCCCCAAGTTTTTTTTAATAGCATCATCGAATTTTTATTGTTTATAACTTTATTATTAGTTCGTCTGCAACGTTCGAAGTGATTACACGTACGACGCTTTGTTCGGTGTTTCGCTCTGTTAACGCTCGATAATTACCATTATGAGTATTACGGTCATCGCTATTTATATTTTGTTTTCATTATAAGGTAGGTATAACCCTATAATGAATAACAGCACCCGTTGTGCGGACCTCGTTTCGTCACGTAAGTCAAAAACGTCCAAGAGGAATTTGTCTAGTTCGTCGCTGTCACCGAGTGTAACTGACAAAAAATCGAAATTTTTATATCACCAAATCGTTTTGCCGCTCTCGCAGTAAATGATTCCATTGACCAAGTAGATGCTGCCACCTCCGCTTCCAATTCGATAGTTGATCCTCCAGCAAACAAACCTCACACCAACCCGGTCAGGGACCCTCCTATCCCACCTATCTTTGTTAAAAACATTGTTAACTTTTCTGCCTTCAAAACCACCCTGATCAATATCACCAGCCCGAATAGTTTTACTTGCAGGCATAAACGGAGATTTGATTGAATTTTAGGGGGGGCTTAAATGTCAATTGTTGCAAAATAAGTACCTATTTCAATATTTTATACTACGAAATTTAATAATTTCGGGGGGCTAAGCCCCCCCAAGCCCCCCCCCCCAATTTCCGCCTATGCTTACAGGGCATTTTCGTCTTACCTTAAGATTCAACCATTAAGTCGTCTAGACTATAATAGTATTTTGGACTATTTACATCAAACGGACGCTAGTTTCCATACATATACTCCCCGTTATCTCCGCACCTATAGATGTGTCATCAGAAACCTGCACCACTCCACATTAGTGTCAGATATAATGAACGCCTTAGCCGATTTAGAGCACAATGTTAAATATGTTCACAACGCCAAAAACAAGGACCGAATCCCTCTTCCTCTATTCTTTGTTGAGATTCTACCTCAAGACAATAATAATGATTTCTTCGCTACTCAACATCGAGAAACCACACTCCAAGAAAATTGGCCCTCCTCAATGTTTCCATTGCCAATATGGACATATGGACACATATGGACACACAAAAAACAATTGTCATCACAATCCGAGATGCGTCAAATGCGGCGAAGACCATTCCACGGAAGATTGCACCAAAGATCGCAGCAGTCCTGCCAAATGCGCCTTGTGCTCCAAGGATCACACTGCCAATTTTAAGGGTTGTCCAGTATTCAAGGCCGCTTTTAAAAAAGCATATCTGAGAGTCACTTCTGTCAAAACTCCGACTTCCAATATTCATCAAGCCACATACAAATCTTATGCAGAAGCCACCAGGAATCAAATTTCACAACCGGATCATATCGGCGAAATCTTATCAAGTTTCATTACGAGTTTAAATTCATTAATCAGTCCTCTCATTTCCCTCCTATCATCCGTACTTAATTCATTGATTGCTAAAGACATAATTTCCCCATAATTATATTCGTCAGTAATTCTTATTTCCTACTCATATAATAATAATTAAATAATCACTGAAATATTACTGAAGCCGATAACGCTAATCCGCTTCAATTATTATTTTATTTTTGTACAATACCTTAATTATTAATTATGTTACTATGTCCGTTTAACATTCACTTGAATCAATACTAGATATATTATTTTGTATACTTTATATTAATTGTTGAGCTGTAATAGTTACTACTGGAAGCTCTTTAAATAATAAAAAAAAATAAAAAAAAAACTTTATTATTAATTCATAGGTATTGATATTTTGTCATAGGCTTAGGATAAATTTATTTTTAAGACTTTCCGCTTTCATCATAATAATATATTAGGTATAGGTAATTTATTATGATTAATAAATGATTATTAGAGCGCGGATTTATATGCATTAAAAATCAATCGAATATGCGCTAAAAAATCTTAAATATGCATAAATATATGCACTAAAATGTTAAAATATGCATGGAAAATAAAATAAATATGCATAAAAAAATGTATTTTTGGAACATTTAATTAAACAAAATTTTATAAAAAAAAATTATGGAACAATATTAAAAATACTTTTCATTTTTTTCACTTTCACTATTTTCAGGTAGCTTTAATCTATATATAAAAAAAAGGAATCAATTTACATCAAAAATGTCTCCTAAAATAAATGTACTTACCTAAATGTGAATTACATTGTATGACAATATATTTATTATATTTATACGATATTTTGATATTAATCAAAACATTCTAAACTATAAAAGTATAATATTTTTTTTCTTATATTATAATTGAAAATAGTATAAATTTAAAAAATTTTCAAAAAAAAAAAACAATAAAAACAACGAAATACGCACTAAAAGATGAAATATGCAATTAAAATTGTAAAATAAACCCTGAAAATAGAAAAATGAAGAAATATGCAAAAATATGCACTAACAAAGTTTCATTTTTTAAATCGTTATGTCATATAACAAATGTTGTGCTCACTTAGCATATTATACGATCAACCAAAAGAAATATGCAAATGCATACAAATCCTCGATCTAATGATTATGTATTAAAAACACAAGAAGATTTTATAGAAGGCTGAACATCCATCGAAGCATATTATCGCTATAACTTCGCGATAAAAAGCTTATCAATATTTTTAGGCCGGTGCAAGTGGGTCTTTAACGGGCCACATGGAAAAATATAAATAAAAATAAAAATATAAATATAAATGATACACAGCGTACCCGTAAATAAACATATGTCTTTAATATGCATTTTTATTTTCTTTAGTGTTATTTTGTTATAAATTATTTATACGTTAGTATGATGTATGAATGGCGATGTGGTAAGTAAGGGGATGTCAACTTAAATCTAGCACCCCCATAAATTGAAGCTAAATTGCGCCTATGTAACTATATATGATATAATGATAAAATGCCGATATTATTTCTGCATCATTTAAGATTCAAATTAGTCTTTTATGCTTTAACACCCCCTGGGCTTTGACCCATGAGTCTTAAACAGTGCTACGAGTACCCTCCGTGGCGCCCTTGGCCAATTTTATTTTGGCTACTATTTTATATGCAAAACCCAATTTTAACTCAATTAAAACTTACTCGCCTCTTTACTTTGATGCGCACTTGGCAACCGACCATTCCGCCAACCTCTAGTTAGGCCACTGGTCTAAAACTCTCAACATTCAATAAGTATAAAATCATAAAACAAATAATTATTTTCGTGTTGTCTAGCTTTTTGTTGTAAAATTTATAAACAATCGATTAAAAAATACTCGGTAATTCGATTATTCGAATAATAGTTTATTCGATTACCAATTATTGATAATAGGTTATTGGAATATTTATCATTCGTTAAAAATAATCGAATAATCCATTAATAAAGATAATCACGAGTCCTAATAATTTCCCATTCAAATTCGTTCGTTATTGATTAAAAGTTGTTTTTATTTTTTATTGTTACTCCAAACCAAAATTACAATATATAATCAAACTAATTCGGAGTTTAAAATACCACAAATGCCTCAACCTCAGCGTGCTCAAGTTGAGTCTTTGCTTTTCAATGATATTTTGGAGGAAATCAATACAGACATACGCAATA
>JASXSY010002311.1:0-84894 GCA_034509805.1 Sipha maydis | reverse complement strand
CGTACTATTCGAGTATATTATATAATTGTTGTTTTGTTTACAATTTCACTTGCCCTCAAGGGTTGACAAAATGCATTATTGAAATGAGGGTTATTCAAATCGATTCCAAATGTTTTATTGAACATTTTGTCCAAATTTCATAAATATCACCCAAATGCCCAAGTGTTTAGAATCCAGCATACCGAGAAAAATCGTACTATTCGAGTATATTATATAATTGTTATTTTGTTTACCATTTCACTGGTTCTCAAAGGTATGTCAAATGCATAATCGCACCGACGCTTATTTAAATCGATTCCAAATGTACTATTGAACATTTTGTCCAAATTTCATAAATATCGCCCATAAGCCAAGAAGTCCAGGATCCAGCATATCGAGAAAAGCGCACTATTCGAGTATATTATATAATTATTCTTTTGTTTACAATTTTACTTGCCCTCAAGGGTTGACAAAATACATTATTTAAATGAAGGTTATTCAAATCGATTTCAAATATGCTATTGAACATTCAGAATTAATTTCATAAACATCGCCCAAAAGCCCAGCTGTCCAGGATCCAGCATACCGAGAAAAATCGTACTATTCGAGTATATTATAATTGTTGTTGTTTTTTTACTATTTCACTGGCCCTCAAGGGTTGACAAAATGCATTATTGAAATGAGGGTTATTCAAATCGATTCCATATGTTTTATTGAACATTTTGTCCAAATTTCATAAATATCACCCAAATGCACAAGTGTTTAGAATCCAGCATACCGAGAAAAATCGTACTATTCGTGTATATTATATAATTGTTTTTTGTTTACCATTTCACTTGCCCTCAAGGGTTGACAAAATGCTTTATTGAAATGAGGGTTATTCAAATCGATTCCATATGTTCTATTGAACATTCAGAATTAATTTCATAAACATCGCCCAAAAGCCCAGGTGTCCAGGATCCAGCATACCGAGAAAAATCGTACTATTCGAGTATATTATATATTGTTGTTGTTTTTTTACTATTTCACTGGCCCTCAAGAGTTGACAAAATGCATTATTGAAATGAGGAATATTCAAATCGATTCCAAATGTTCCATTGAACATTCTGTAATAATTTCATAAAAATCGCCCATTTGCCCAGGTTTCCAGAATCCAGCATATCGAGAAAAATCGTACTATTCGAGTACATTACATTATTGTTATTTTGTTTACCATTTCACTAGTTCTCAAAGGTATATCAAATGCATAATCGCACCGACGCTTATTTAAATCGATTCCATATGTTCTATTGAACATTCAGAATTAATTTCATAAACATCGCCCAAAAGCCCAGGTGTCCAGGATCCAGCATACCGAGAAAAATCGTACTATTCGAGTATATTATATAATTGTTGTTTTGTTTACAATTTCACTTGCCCTCAAGGGTTGACAAAATGCATTATTGAAATGAGGGTTATTCAAATCGATTCCAAATGTTTTATTGAACATTTTGTCCAAATTTCATAAATATCACCCAAATGCCCAAGTGTTTAGAATCCAGCATACCGAGAAAAATCGTACTATTCGAGTATATTATATAATTGTTATTTTGTTTACCATTTCACTGGTTCTCAAAGGTATGTCAAATGCATAATCGCACCGACGCTTATTTAAATCGATTCCAAATGTACTATTGAACATTTTGTCCAAATTTCATAAATATCGCCCATAAGCCAAGAAGTCCAGGATCCAGCATATCGAGAAAAGCGCACTATTCGAGTATATTATATAATTATTCTTTTGTTTACAATTTTACTTGCCCTCAAGGGTTGACAAAATACATTATTTAAATGAAGGTTATTCAAATCGATTTCAAATATGCTATTGAACATTCAGAATTAATTTCATAAACATCGCCCAAAAGCCCAGCTGTCCAGGATCCAGCATACCGAGAAAAATCGTACTATTCGAGTATATTATAATTGTTGTTGTTTTTTTACTATTTCACTGGCCCTCAAGGGTTGACAAAATGCATTATTGAAATGAGGGTTATTCAAATCGATTCCATATGTTTTATTGAACATTTTGTCCAAATTTCATAAATATCACCCAAATGCACAAGTGTTTAGAATCCAGCATACCGAGAAAAATCGTACTATTCGTGTATATTATATAATTGTTTTTTGTTTACCATTTCACTTGCCCTCAAGGGTTGACAAAATGCTTTATTGAAATGAGGGTTATTCAAATCGATTCCATATGTTCTATTGAACATTCAGAATTAATTTCATAAACATCGCCCAAAAGCCCAGGTGTCCAGGATCCAGCATACCGAGAAAAATCGTACTATTCGAGTATATTATATAATTGTTGTTTTGTTTACAATTTCACTTGCCCTCAAGGGTTGACAAAATGCATTATTGAAATGAGGGTTATTCAAATAGATTTCAAATGTTTTATTGAATATTTTGTCCAAATTTCATAAATATCACCCAAATGCCCAAGTGTTTAGAATCCAGCATACCGAGAAAAATCGTACTATTCGAGTATATTATATAATTGTTATTTTGTTTACCATTTCACTGGTTCTCAAAGGTATATCAAATGCATAATCGCACCGACGCTTATTTAAATCGATTCCAAATGTTCTATTGAACATTTTGTCCAAATTTCATAAATATCGCCCATAAGCCAAGAAGTCCAGGATCCAGCATATCGAGAAAAATCGCACTATTCGAGTATATTATATAATTATTCTTTTGTTTACAATTTTACTTGCCTTCAAGGGTTGACAAAATACATTATTTAAATGAAGGTTATTCAAATTGATTCCAAATGTTTTATTGAACATTTTGTCCAAATTTCATAAATATCACCCAAATGCCCAAGTGTTTAGAATCCAGCATACCGAGAAAAATCGTACTATTCGAGTATATTATATAATTGTTATTTTGTTTACCATTTCACTGGTTCTCAAAGGTATATGAAATGCATATTCGCACCGACGGTTATTTAAATCGATTCCATATGTTCTATTGAACATTCTGTATCAATTTAATAAATATCGCCCAAAAGCCCAGGTGTCCAGGATCCAGCATATCGAGACAAATCGTACTATTCGAGTATATTATATATTGTTGTTGTTTTTTTACTATTTCACTGGCCCTCAAGGGTTGACAAAATGCATTATTGATATGAGGGTTATTCAAATCGATTCCAAATGTTCCATTGAACATTCTGTAATAATTTCATAAAAATCGCCCAATTGCCCAGGTTTCCAGAATCCAGCATATCGAGAAAAATCGTACTATTCGAGTATATTATATAATTGTTGTTTTGTTTACCATTTCACTGGCTCTCAACGGTTGAAAAAATGCTTTATTGAAATGAGGGTTATTCAAATCGATTCCATATGTTCTATTGAACATTCAGAATTAATTTCATAAACATCGCCCAAAAGCCCAGGTGTCCAGGAACCAGCATATCGAGAAAAATCGCACTATTCGAGTATATTATATAATTATTCTTTTGTTTACAATTTTACTTGCCCTCAAGGGTTGACAAAATACATTATTTAAATGAAGGTTATTCAAATCGATTTCAAATATGCTATTGAACATTCAGAATTAATTTCATAAACATCGCCCAAAAGCCCAGCTGTCCAGGATCCAGCATACCGAGAAAAATCGTACTATTCGAGTATATTAAATATTGTTGTTGTTTTTTTACTATTTCACTGGCCCTCAAGGGTTGACAAAATGCGTTATTAAAATGAGGGTTATTCAAATCGATTCCAAATGTTTTATTGAACAATTTGTCCAAATTTCATAAAAATCGCCCAATTGCCCAGGTTTCCTGAATCCAGCATATCGAGAAAAATCGTACTATTCGAGTATATTATATAATTGTTATTTTGTTTACCATTTCACTGGTTCTCAAAGGTATTTCAAATGTATAATCGCACCGACGCTTATTTAAATCGATTCCATATGTTCTATTGAACATTCAGAATTAATTTCATAAACATCGCCCAAAAGCCCAGGTGTCCAGGATCCAGCATACCGAGAAAAATCGTACTATTCGAGTATATTATATTATTGTTGTTTTGTTTACAATTTCACTTGCCCTCAAGGGTTGACAAAATGCATTATTGAAATGAGGGTTATTCAAATCGATTCCAAATGTTTTATTGAACATTTTGTCCAAATTTCATAAATATCACCCAAATGCCCAAGTGTTTAGAATCCAGCATACCGAGAAAAATCGTACTATTCGAGTATATTATATAATTGTTATTTTGTTTACCATTTCACTGGTTCTCAAAGGTATATCAAATGCATAATCGCACCGACGGTTATTTAAATCGATTCCATATGTTCTATTGAACATTTTGTATTAATTTAATAAATATCGCCCAAAAGCTCAGGTGTCCAGGATCCAGCATATCGAGAAAAATCGTAGTATTCGAGTATATTATATAATTGTTGTTTTGTTTACCATTTCACTTGCCCTAAAGGGTTGACAAAATGCATTATTGAAATGAGGGTTATTCAAATCGATTCCATATGTTCTATTGAACATTCAGAATTAATTTCATAGACATCGCCCAAAAGCCCAGATGTCCAGGATCCCGCATACCGAGAAAAATCGTACTATTCGTGTATATTATATAATTGTTTTTTGTTTACCATTTCACTTGCCCTAAAGGGTTGACAAAATGCATTATTGAAATGAGGGTTATTCAAATCGATTCCATATGTTCTATTGAACATTCAGAATTAATTTCATAAACATCGCCCAAAAGCCCAGGTGTCCAGGATCCAGCATACCGAGAAAAATCGTACTATTCGTGTATATTATATAATTGTTTTTTGTTTACCATTTCACTTGCCCTAAAGGGTTGACAAAATGCATTATTGAAATGAGGGTTATTCAAATCGATTTCAAATATGTTATTGAACATTCAGAATTAATTTCATAAACATCGCCCAAAAGCCCAGCTGTCCAGGATCCAGCATACCGAGAAAAATCGTACTATTCGAGTATATTATAATTGTTGTTGTTTTTTTACTATTTCACTGGCCCTCAAGGGTTGACAAAATGCATTATTGAAATGAGGGTTATTCAAATCGATTCCAAATGTTTTATTGAACATTTTGTCCAAATTTCATAAATATCACCCAAATGCACAAGTGTTTAGAATCCAGCATACCGAGAAAAATCGTACTATTCGTGTATATTATATAATTGTTTTTTGTTTACCATTTCACTTGCCCTCAAGGGTTGACAAAATGCTTTATTGAAATGAGGGTTATTCAAATCGATTCCATATGTTCTATTGAACATTCAGAATTAATTTCATAAACATCGCCCAAAAGCCCAGGTGTCCAGGATCCAGCATACCGAGAAAAATCGTACTATTCGAGTATATTATATAATTGTTGTTTTGTTTACCATTTCACTGGCTCTCAACGGTTGAAAAAATGCTTTATTGAAATGAGGGTTATTCAAATCGATTCCATATGTTCTATTGAACATTCAGAATTAATTTCATAAACATCGCCCAAAAGCCCAGGTGTCCAGGAACCAGCATATCGAGAAAAATCGCACTATTCGAGTATATTATATAATTATTCTTTTGTTTACAATTTTACTTGCCCTCAAGGGTTGACAAAATACATTATTTAAATGAAGGTTATTCAAATCGATTTCAAATATGCTATTGAACATTCAGAATTAATTTCATAAACATCGCCCAAAAGCCCAGCTGTCCAGGATCCAGCATACCGAGAAAAATCGTACTATTCGAGTATATTAAATATTGTTGTTGTTTTTTTACTATTTCACTGGCCCTCAAGGGTTGACAAAATGCGTTATTAAAATGAGGGTTATTCAAATCGATTCCAAATGTTTTATTGAACAATTTGTCCAAATTTCATAAAAATCGCCCAATTGCCCAGGTTTCCTGAATCCAGCATATCGAGAAAAATCGTACTATTCGAGTATATTATATAATTGTTATTTTGTTTACCATTTCACTGGTTCTCAAAGGTATATCAAATGCATAATCGCACCGACGGTTATTTAAATCGATTCCATATGTTCTATTGAACATTCTCTATTAATTTAATAAATATCGCCCAAAAGCCCAGGTGTCCAGGATCCAACATATCGAGAAAAATCGTACTATTCGAGTATATTATATAATTGTTGTTTTGATTACCATTTCACTTGCCCTAAAGGGTTGACAAAATGCATTATTGAAATGAGGGTTATTCAAATCGATTCCATATGTTCTATTGAACATTCAGAATTAATTTCATAAACATCGCCCAAAAGCCCAGGTGTCCAGGATCCAGCATACCGAGAAAAATCGTACTATTCGAGTATATTATATTATTGTTGTTTTGTTTACAATTTCACTTGCCCTCAAGGGTTGACAAAATGCATTATTGAAATGAGGGTTATTCAAATCGATTCCAAATGTTTTATTGAACATTTTGTCCAAATTTCATAAATATCACCCAAATGCCCAAGTGTTTAGAATCCAGCATACCGAGAAAAATCGTACTATTCGAGTATATTATATAATTGTTATTTTGTTTACCATTTCACTGGTTCTCAAAGGTATATCAAATGCATAATCGCACCGACGCTTATTTAAATCGATTCCAAATGTACTATTGAATATTTTGTCCAAATTTCATAAATATCGGCCATAAGCCAAGAAGTCCAGGATCCAGCATATCGAGAAAAATCGCACTATTCGAGTATATTATATAATTATTCTTTTGTTTACAATTTTACTTGCCCTCAAGGGTTGACAAAATACATTATTTAAATGAAGGTTATTCAAATCGATTTCAAATATGCTATTGAACATTCAGAATTAATTTCATAAACATCGCCCAAAAGCCCAGGTGTCCAGGATCCAGCATACCGAGAAAAATCGTACTATTCGAGTATATTATAATTGTTGTTGTTTTTTTACTATATCACTGGCCCTCAAGGGTTGACAAAATGCATTATTGAAATGAGGGTTATTCAAATCGATTCCAAATGTTTTATTGAACATTTTGTCCAAATTTCATAAATATCACCCAAATGCTCAAGTGTTTAGAATCCAGCATACCGAGAAAAATCGTACTATTCGTGTATATTATATAATTGTTTTTTGTTTACCATTTCACTTGCCCTCAAGGGTTGACAAAATGCTTTATTGAAATGAGGGTTATTCAAATCGATTCCATATGTTCTATTGAACATTCAGAATTAATTTCATAAACATCGCCCAAAAGCCCAGGTGTCCAGGATCCAGCATACCGAGAAAAATCGTACTATTCGAGTATATTATATAATTGTTGTTTTGTTTACCATTTCACTTGCCCTCAAGGGTTGACAAAATGCTTTATTGAAATGAGGGTTATTTAAATCGATTCCATATGTTCTATTGAACATTCAGAATTAATTTCATAAACATCGCCCAAAAGCCCAGGTGTCCAGGATCCAGCATACCGAGAAAAATCGTACTATTCGAGTATATTATATAATTGTTGTTTTGTTTACAATTTCACTTGCCCTCAAGGGTTGACAAAATGCATTATTGAAATGAGGGTTATTCAAATAGATTTCAAATGTTTTATTGAATATTTTGTCCAAATTTCATAAATATCACCCAAATGCCCAAGTGTTTAGAATCCAGAAAATCGATAAAAATCGTACTATTCGAGTATATTATATAATTGTTGTTTTGTTTACCATTTCACTGGCTCTCAACGGTTGAAAAAATGCTTTATTGAAATGAGGGTTATTCAAATCGATTCCATATGTTCTATTGAACATTCAGAATTAATTTCATAAACATCGCCCAAAAGCCCAGGTGTCCAGGAACCAGCATATCGAGAAAAATCGCACTATTCGAGTATATTATATAATTATTCTTTTGTTTACAATTTTACTTGCCCTCAAGGGTTGACAAAATACATTATTTAAATGAAGGTTATTCAAATCGATTTCAAATATGCTATTGAACATTCAGAATTAATTTCATAAACATCGCCCAAAAGCCCAGCTGTCCAGGATCCAGCATACCGAGAAAAATCGTACTATTCGAGTATATTAAATATTGTTGTTGTTTTTTTACTATTTCACTGGCCCTCAAGGGTTGACAAAATGCGTTATTAAAATGAGGGTTATTCAAATCGATTCCAAATGTTTTATTGAACAATTTGTCCAAATTTCATAAAAATCGCCCAATTGCCCAGGTTTCCTGAATCCAGCATATCGAGAAAAATCGTACTATTCGAGTATATTATATAATTGTTATTTTGTTTACCATTTCACTGGTTCTCAAAGGTATATGAAATGCATATTCGCACCGACGGTTATTTAAATCGATTCCATATGTTCTATTGAACATTCTGTATCAATTTAATAAATATCGCCCAAAAGCCCAGGTGTCCAGGATCCAGCATATCGAGACAAATCGTACTATTCGAGTATATTATATATTGTTGTTGTTTTTTTACTATTTCACTGGCCCTCAAGGGTTGACAAAATGCATTATTGATATGAGGGTTATTCAAATCGATTCCAAATGTTCCATTGAACATTCTGTAATAATTTCATAAAAATCGCCCAATTGCCCAGGTTTCCAGAATCCAGCATATCGAGAAAAATCGTACTATTCGAGTATATTATATAATTGTTGTTTTGTTTACCATTTCACTGGCTCTCAACGGTTGAAAAAATGCTTTATTGAAATGAGGGTTATTCAAATCGATTCCATATGTTCTATTGAACATTCAGAATTAATTTCATAAACATCGCCCAAAAGCCCAGGTGTCCAGGAACCAGCATATCGAGAAAAATCGCACTATTCGAGTATATTATATAATTATTCTTTTGTTTACAATTTTACTTGCCCTCAAGGGTTGACAAAATACATTATTTAAATGAAGGTTATTCAAATCGATTTCAAATATGCTATTGAACATTCAGAATTAATTTCATAAACATCGCCCAAAAGCCCAGCTGTCCAGGATCCAGCATACCGAGAAAAATCGTACTATTCGAGTATATTATATAATTGTTGTTTTGTTTACAATTTCACTTGCCCTCAAGGGTTGACAAAATGCATTATTGAAATGAGGGTTATTCAAATCGATTCCAAATGTTTTATTGAACATTTTGTCCAAATTTCATAAATATCACCCAAATGCCCAAGTGTTTAGAATCCAGCATACCGAGAAAAATCGTACTATTCGAGTATATTATATAATTGTTATTTTGTTTACCATTTCACTGGTTCTCAAAGGTATATCAAATGCATAATCGCACCGACGCTTATTTAAATCGATTCCAAATGTACTATTGAACATTTTGTCCAAATTTCATAAATATCGCCCATAAGCCAAGAAGTCCAGGATCCAGCATATCGAGAAAAATCGCACTATTCGAGTATATTATATAATTATTCTTTTGTTTACAATTTTACTTGCCCTCAAGGGTTGACAAAATACATTATTTAAATGAAGGTTATTCAAATCGATTTCAAATATGCTATTGAACATTCAGAATTAATTTCATAAACATCGCCCAAAAGCCCAGCTGTCCAGGATCCAGCATACCGAGAAAAATCGTACTATTCGAGTATATTATAATTGTTGTTGTTTTTTTACTATTTCACTGGCCCTCAAGGGTTGACAAAATGCATTATTGAAATGAGGGTTATTCAAATCGATTCCAAATGTTTTATTGAACATTTTGTCCAAATTTCATAAATATCACCCAAATGCAAAGGTGTTTAGAATCCAGCATACCGAGAAAAATCGTACTATTCGTGTATATTATATAATTGTTTTTTGTTTACCATTTCACTTGCCCTCAAGGGTTGACAAAATGCTTTATTGAAATGAGGGTTATTCAAATCGATTCCATATGTTCTATTGAACATTCAGAATTAATTTCATAAACATCGCCCAAAAGCCCAGGTGTCCAGGATCCAGCATACCGAGAAAAATCGTACTATTCGAGTATATTATATAATTGTTGTTTTGTTTACAATTTCACTTGCCCTCAAGGGTTGACAAAATGCATTATTGAAATGAGGGTTATTCAAATAGATTTCAAATGTTTTATTGAATATTTTGTCCAAATTTCATAAATATCACCCAAATGCCCAAGTGTTTAGAATCCAGCATACCGAGAAAAATCGTACTATTCGAGTATATTATATAATTGTTATTTTGTTTACCAATTCACTGGTTCTCAAAGGTATATCAAATGCATAATCGCACCGACGGTTATTTAAATCGATTCCATATGTTATATTGAACATTTTGTATTAATTTAATAAATATCGCCCAAAAGCTCAGGTGTCCAGGATCCAGCATATCGAGAAAAATCGTACTATTCGAGTATATTATATAATTGTTGTTTTGTTTACCATTTCACTTGCCCTAAAGGGTTGACAAAATGCATTATTGAAATGAGGGTTATTCAAATCGATTCCATATGTTCTATTGAACATTCAGAATTAATTTCATAGACATCGCCCAAAAGCCCAGATGTCCAGGATCCCGCATACCGAGAAAAATCGTACTATTCGTGTATATTATATAATTGTTTTTTGTTTACCATTTCACTTGCCCTAAAGGGTTGACAAAATGCATTATTGAAATGAGGTTTATTCAAATCGATTCCATATGTTCTATTGAACATTCAGAATTAATTTCATAAACATCGCCCAAAAGCCCAGGTGTCCAGGATCCAGCATACCGAGAAAAATCGTACTATTCGAGTATATTATATATTGTTGTTGTTTTTTTACTATTTCACTGGCCCTCAAGAGTTGACAAAATGCATTATTGAAATGAGGAATATTCAAATCGATTCCAAATGTTCCATTGAACATTCTGTAATAATTTCATAAAAATCGCCCAATTGCCCAGGTTTCCAGAATCCAGCATATCGAGAAAAATCGTACTATTCGAGTACATTACATTATTGTTATTTTGTTTACCATTTCACTAGTTCTCAAAGGTATATCAAATGCATAATCGCACCGACGCTTATTTAAATCGATTCCATATGTTCTATTGAACATTCAGAATTAATTTCATAAACATCGCCCAAAAGCCCAGGTGTCCAGGATCCAGCATACCGAGAAAAATCGTACTATTCGAGTATATTATATAATTGTTGTTTTGTTTACAATTTCACTTGCCCTCAAGGGTTGACAAAATGCATTATTGAAATGAGGGTTATTCAAATCGATTCCAAATGTTTTATTGAACATTTTGTCCAAATTTCATAAATATCACCCAAATGCCCAAGTGTTTAGAATCCAGCATACCGAGAAAAATCGTACTATTCGAGTATATTATATAATTGTTATTTTGTTTACCATTTCACTGGTTCTCAAAGGTATATCAAATGCATAATCGCACCGACGCTTATTTAAATCGATTCCAAATGTACTATTGAACATTTTGTCCAAATTTCATAAATATCGCCCATAAGCCAAGAAGTCCAGGATCCAGCATATCGAGAAAAATCGCACTATTCGAGTATATTATATAATTATTCTTTTGTTTACAATTTTACTTGCCCTCAAGGGTTGACAAAATACATTATTTAAATGAAGGTTATTCAAATCGATTTCAAATATGCTATTGAACATTCAGAATTAATTTCATAAACATCGCCCAAAAGCCCAGCTGTCCAGGATCCAGCATACCGAGAAAAATCGTACTATTCGAGTATATTATAATTGTTGTTGTTTTTTTACTATTTCACTGGCCCTCAAGGGTTGACAAAATGCATTATTGAAATGAGGGTTATTCAAATCGATTCCAAATGTTTTATTGAACATTTTGTCCAAATTTCATAAAAATCGCCCAATTGCCCAGGTTTCCTGAATCCAGCATATCGAGAAAAATCGTACTATTCGAGTATATTATATAATTGTTATTTTTTTTACCATTTCACTGGTTCTCAAAGGTATATCAAATGCATAATCGCACCGACGGTTATTTAAATCGATTCCATATGTTATATTGAACATTTTGTATTAATTTAATAAATATCGCCCAAAAGCTCAGGTGTCCAGGATCCAGCATATCGAGAAAAATCGTACTATTCGAGTATATTATATAATTGTTGTTTTGTTTACCATTTCACTTGCCCTAAAGGGTTGACAAAATGCATTATTGAAATGAGGGTTATTCAAATCGATTCCATATGTTATATTGAACATTTTGTATTAATTTAATAAATATCGCCCAAAAGCTCAGGTGTCCAGGATCCAGCATATCGAGAAAAATCGTACTATTCGAGTATATTATATAATTGTTGTTTTGTTTACCATTTCACTTGCCCTAAAGGGTTGACAAAATGCATTATTGAAATGAGGGTTATTCAAATCGATTCCATATGTTCTATTGAACATTCAGAATTAATTTCATAGACATCGCCCAAAAGCCCAGATGTCCAGGATCCCGCATACCGAGAAAAATCGTACTATTCGTGTATATTATATAATTGTTTTTTGTTTACCATTTCACTTGCCCTAAAGGGTTGACAAAATGCATTATTGAAATGAGGGTTATTCAAATCGATTCCATATGTTCTATTGAACATTCAGAATTAATTTCATAAACATCGCCCAAAAGCCCAGGTGTCCAGGATCCAGCATACCGAGAAAAATCGTACTATTCGAGTATATTATATATTGTTGTTGTTTTTTTACTATTTCACTGGCCCTCAAGAGTTGACAAAATGCATTATTGAAATGAGGAATATTCAAATCGATTCCAAATGTTCCATTGAACATTCTGTAATAATTTCATAAAAATCGCCCATTTGCCCAGGTTTCCAGAATCCAGCATATCGAGAAAAATCGTACTATTCGAGTACATTACATTATTGTTATTTTGTTTACCATTTCACTAGTTCTCAAAGGTATATCAAATGCATAATCGCACCGACGCTTATTTAAATCGATTCCATATGTTCTATTGAACATTCAGAATTAATTTCATAAACATCGCCCAAAAGCCCAGGTGTCCAGGATCCAGCATACCGAGAAAAATCGTACTATTCGAGTATATTATATAATTGTTGTTTTGTTTACAATTTCACTTGCCCTCAAGGGTTGACAAAATGCATTATTGAAATGAGGGTTATTCAAATCGATTCCAAATGTTTTATTGAACATTTTGTCCAAATTTCATAAATATCACCCAAATGCCCAAGTGTTTAGAATCCAGCATACCGAGAAAAATCGTACTATTCGAGTATATTATATAATTGTTATTTTGTTTACCATTTCACTGGTTCTCAAAGGTATATCAAATGCATAATCGCACCGACGCTTATTTAAATCGATTCCAAATGTACTATTGAACATTTTGTCCAAATTTCATAAATATCGCCCATAAGCCAAGAAGTCCAGGATCCAGCATATCGAGAAAAATCGCACTATTCGAGTATATTATATAATTATTCTTTTGTTTACAATTTTACTTGCCCTCAAGGGTTGACAAAATACATTATTTAAATGAAGGTTATTCAAATCGATTTCAAATATGCTATTGAACATTCAGAATTAATTTCATAAACATCGCCCAAAAGCCCAGCTGTCCAGGATCCAGCATACCGAGAAAAATCGTACTATTCGAGTATATTATAATTGTTGTTGTTTTTTTACTATTTCACTGGCCCTCAAGGGTTGACAAAATGCATTATTGAAATGAGGGTTATTCAAATCGATTCCAAATGTTTTATTGAACATTTTGTCCAAATTTCATAAATATCACCCAAATGCAAAGGTGTTTAGAATCCAGCATACCGAGAAAAATCGTACTATTCGTGTATATTATATAATTGTTTTTTGTTTACCATTTCACTTGCCCTCAAGGGTTGACAAAATGCTTTATTGAAATGAGGGTTATTCAAATCGATTCCATATGTTCTATTGAACATTCAGAATTAATTTCATAAACATCGCCCAAAAGCCCAGGTGTCCAGGATCCAGCATACCGAGAAAAATCGTACTATTCGAGTATATTATATAATTGTTGTTTTGTTTACAATTTCACTTGCCCTCAAGGGTTGACAAAATGCATTATTGAAATGAGGGTTATTCAAATAGATTTCAAATGTTTTATTGAATATTTTGTCCAAATTTCATAAATATCACCCAAATGCCCAAGTGTTTAGAATCCAGCATACCGAGAAAAATCGTACTATTCGAGTATATTATATAATTGTTATTTTGTTTACCATTTCACTGGTTCTCAAAGGTATATCAAATGCATAATCGCACCGACGGTTATTTAAATCGATTCCATATGTTATATTGAACATTTTGTATTAATTTAATAAATATCGCCCAAAAGCTCAGGTGTCCAGGATCCAGCATATCGAGAAAAATCGTACTATTCGAGTATATTATATAATTGTTGTTTTGTTTACCATTTCACTTGCCCTAAAGGGTTGACAAAATGCATTATTGAAATGAGGGTTATTCAAATCGATTCCATATGTTCTATTGAACATTCAGAATTAATTTCATAGACATCGCCCAAAAGCCCAGATGTCCAGGATCCCGCATACCGAGAAAAATCGTACTATTCGTGTATATTATATAATTGTTTTTTGTTTACCATTTCACTTGCCCTAAAGGGTTGACAAAATGCATTATTGAAATGAGGTTTATTCAAATCGATTCCATATGTCCTATTGAACATTCAGAATTAATTTCATAAACATCGCCCAAAAGCCCAGGTGTCCAGGATCCAGCATACCGAGAAAAATCGTACTATTCGAGTATATTATATATTGTTGTTGTTTTTTTACTATTTCACTGGCCCTCAAGAGTTGACAAAATGCATTATTGAAATGAGGAATATTCAAATCGATTCCAAATGTTCCATTGAACATTCTGTAATAATTTCATAAAAATCGCCCATTTGCCCAGGTTTCCAGAATCCAGCATATCGAGAAAAATCGTACTATTCGAGTACATTACATTATTGTTATTTTGTTTACCATTTCACTAGTTCTCAAAGGTATATCAAATGCATAATCGCACCGACGCTTATTTAAATCGATTCCATATGTTCTATTGAACATTCAGAATTAATTTCATAAACATCGCCCAAAAGCCCAGGTGTCCAGGATCCAGCATACCGAGAAAAATCGTACTATTCGAGTATATTATATAATTGTTGTTTTGTTTACAATTTCACTTGCCCTCAAGGGTTGACAAAATGCATTATTGAAATGAGGGTTATTTAAATCGATTCCATATGTTATATTGAACATTTTGTATTAATTTAATAAATATCGCCCAAAAGCTCAGGTGTCCAGGATCCAGCATATCGAGAAAAATCGTACTATTCGAGTATATTATATAATTGTTGTTTTGTTTACCATTTCACTTGCCCTAAAGGGTTGACAAAATGCATTATTGAAATGAGGGTTATTCAAATCGATTCCATATGTTATATTGAACATTTTGTATTAATTTAATAAATATCGCCCAAAAGCTCAGGTGTCCAGGATCCAGCATATCGAGAAAAATCGTACTATTCGAGTATATTATATAATTGTTGTTTTGTTTACCATTTCACTTGCCCTAAAGGGTTGACAAAATGCATTATTGAAATGAGGGTTATTCAAATCGATTCCATATGTTCTATTGAACATTCAGAATTAATTTCATAGACATCGCCCAAAAGCCCAGATGTCCAGGATCCCGCATACCGAGAAAAATCGTACTATTCGTGTATATTATATAATTGTTTTTTGTTTACCATTTCACTTGCCCTAAAGGGTTGACAAAATGCATTATTGAAATGAGGATTATTCAAATCGATTCCATATGTTCTATTGAACATTCAGAATTAATTTCATAAACATCGCCCAAAAGCCCAGGTGTCCAGGATCCAGCATACCGAGAAAAATCGTACTATTCGAGTATATTATATATTGTTGTTGTTTTTTTACTATTTCACTGGCCCTCAAGAGTTGACAAAATGCATTATTGAAATGAGGAATATTCAAATCGATTCCAAATGTTCCATTGAACATTCTGTAATAATTTCATAAAAATCGCCCAATTGCCCAGGTTTCCAGAATCCAGCATATCGAGAAAAATCGTACTATTCGAGTACATTACATTATTGTTATTTTGTTTACCATTTCACTAGTTCTCAAAGGTATATCAAATGCATAATCGCACCGACGCTTATTTAAATCGATTCCATATGTTCTATTGAACATTCAGAATTAATTTCATAAACATCGCCCAAAAGCCCAGGTGTCCAGGATCCAGCATACCGAGAAAAATCGTACTATTCGAGTATATTATATAATTGTTGTTTTGTTTACAATTTCACTTGCCCTCAAGGGTTGACAAAATGCATTATTGAAATGAGGGTTATTCAAATCGATTCCAAATGTTTTATTGAACATTTTGTCCAAATTTCATAAATATCACCCAAATGCCCAAGTGTTTAGAATCCAGCATACCGAGAAAAATCGTACTATTCGAGTATATTATATAATTGTTATTTTGTTTACCATTTCACTGGTTCTCAAAGGTATATCAAATGCATAATCGCACCGACGCTTATTTAAATCGATTCCAAATGTACTATTGAACATTTTGTCCAAATTTCATAAATATCGCCCATAAGCCAAGAAGTCCAGGATCCAGCATATCGAGAAAAATCGCACTATTCGAGTATATTATATAATTATTCTTTTGTTTACAATTTTACTTGCCCTCAAGGGTTGACAAAATACATTATTTAAATGAAGGTTATTCAAATCGATTTCAAATATGCTATTGAACATTCAGAATTAATTTCATAAACATCGCCCAAAAGCCCAGCTGTCCAGGATCCAGCATACCGAGAAAAATCGTACTATTCGAGTATATTATAATTGTTGTTGTTTTTTTACTATTTCACTGGCCCTCAAGGGTTGACAAAATGCATTATTGAAATGAGGGTTATTCAAATCGATTCCAAATGTTTTATTGAACATTTTGTCCAAATTTCATAAAAATCGCCCAATTGCCCAGGTTTCCTGAATCCAGCATATCGAGAAAAATCGTACTATTCGAGTATATTATATAATTGTTATTTTTTTTACCATTTCACTGGTTCTCAAAGGTATATCAAATGCATAATCGCACCGACGGTTATTTAAATCGATTCCATATGTTATATTGAACATTTTGTATTAATTTAATAAATATCGCCCAAAAGCTCAGGTGTCCGGGATCCAGCATATCGAGAAAAATCGTACTATTCGAGTATATTATATAATTGTTGTTTTGTTTACCATTTCACTTGCCCTAAAGGGTTGACAAAATGCATTATTGAAATGAGGGTTATTCAAATCGATTCCATATGTTATATTGAACATTTTGTATTAATTTAATAAATATCGCCCAAAAGCTCAGGTGTCCAGGATCCAGCATATCGAGAAAAATCGTACTATTCGAGTATATTATATAATTGTTGTTTTGTTTACCATTTCACTTGCCCTAAAGGGTTGACAAAATGCATTATTGAAATGAGGGTTATTCAAATCGATTCCATATGTTCTATTGAACATTCAGAATTAATTTCATAGACATCGCCCAAAAGCCCAGATGTCCAGGATCCCGCATACCGAGAAAAATCGTACTATTCGTGTATATTATATAATTGTTTTTTGTTTACCATTTCACTTGCCCTAAAGGGTTGACAAAATGCATTATTGAAATGAGGGTTATTCAAATCGATTCCATATGTTCTATTGAACATTCAGAATTAATTTCATAAACATCGCCCAAAAGCCCAGGTGTCCAGGATCCAGCATACCGAGAAAAATCGTACTATTCGAGTATATTATATATTGTTGTTGTTTTTTTACTATTTCACTGGCCCTCAAGAGTTGACAAAATGCATTATTGAAATGAGGAATATTCAAATCGATTCCAAATGTTCCATTGAACATTCTGTAATAATTTCATAAAAATCGCCCATTTGCCCAGGTTTCCAGAATCCAGCATATCGAGAAAAATCGTACTATTCGAGTACATTACATTATTGTTATTTTGTTTACCATTTCACTAGTTCTCAAAGGTATATCAAATGCATAATCGCACCGACGCTTATTTAAATCGATTCCATATGTTCTATTGAACATTCAGAATTAATTTCATAAACATCGCCCAAAAGCCCAGGTGTCCAGGATCCAGCATACCGAGAAAAATCGTACTATTCGAGTATATTATATAATTGTTGTTTTGTTTACAATTTCACTTGCCCTCAAGGGTTGACAAAATGCATTATTGAAATGAGGGTTATTCAAATCGATTCCAAATGTTTTATTGAACATTTTGTCCAAATTTCATAAATATCACCCAAATGCCCAAGTGTTTAGAATCCAGCATACCGAGAAAAATCGTACTATTCGAGTATATTATATAATTGTTATTTTGTTTACCATTTCACTGGTTCTCAAAGGTATATCAAATGCATAATCGCACCGACGCTTATTTAAATCGATTCCAAATGTACTATTGAACATTTTGTCCAAATTTCATAAATATCGCCCATAAGCCAAGAAGTCCAGGATCCAGCATATCGAGAAAAATCGCACTATTCGAGTATATTATATAATTATTCTTTTGTTTACAATTTTACTTGCCCTCAAGGGTTGACAAAATACATTATTTAAATGAAGGTTATTCAAATCGATTTCAAATATGCTATTGAACATTCAGAATTAATTTCATAAACATCGCCCAAAAGCCCAGCTGTCCAGGATCCAGCATACCGAGAAAAATCGTACTATTCGAGTATATTATAATTGTTGTTGTTTTTTTACTATTTCACTGGCCCTCAAGGGTTGACAAAATGCATTATTGAAATGAGGGTTATTCAAATCGATTCCAAATGTTTTATTGAACATTTTGTCCAAATTTCATAAATATCACCCAAATGCAAAGGTGTTTAGAATCCAGCATACCGAGAAAAATCGTACTATTCGTGTATATTATATAATTGTTTTTTGTTTACCATTTCACTTGCCCTCAAGGGTTGACAAAATGCTTTATTGAAATGAGGGTTATTCAAATCGATTCCATATGTTCTATTGAACATTCAGAATTAATTTCATAAACATCGCCCAAAAGCCCAGGTGTCCAGGATCCAGCATACCGAGAAAAATCGTACTATTCGAGTATATTATATAATTGTTGTTTTGTTTACAATTTCACTTGCCCTCAAGGGTTGACAAAATGCATTATTGAAATGAGGGTTATTCAAATAGATTTCAAATGTTTTATTGAATATTTTGTCCAAATTTCATAAATATCACCCAAATGCCCAAGTGTTTAGAATCCAGCATACCGAGAAAAATCGTAGTATTCGAGTATATTATATAATTGTTATTTTGTTTACCATTTCACTGGTTCTCAAAGGTATATCAAATGCATAATCGCACCGACGGTTATTTAAATCGATTCCATATGTTATATTGAACATTTTGTATTAATTTAATAAATATCGCCCAAAAGCTCAGGTGTCCAGGATCCAGCATATCGAGAAAAATCGTACTATTCGAGTATATTATATAATTGTTGTTTTGTTTACCATTTCACTTGCCCTAAAGGGTTGACAAAATGCATTATTGAAATGAGGGTTATTCAAATCGATTCCATATGTTCTATTGAACATTCAGAATTAATTTCATAGACATCGCCCAAAAGCCCAGATGTCCAGGATCCCGCATACCGAGAAAAATCGTACTATTCGTGTATATTATATAATTGTTTTTTGTTTACCATTTCACTTGCCCTAAAGGGTTGACAAAATGCATTATTGAAATGAGGTTTATTCAAATCGATTCCATATGTTCTATTGAACATTCAGAATTAATTTCATAAACATCGCCCAAAAGCCCAGGTGTCCAGGATCCAGCATACCGAGAAAAATCGTACTATTCGAGTATATTATATATTGTTGTTGTTTTTTTACTATTTCACTGGCCCTCAAGAGTTGACAAAATGCATTATTGAAATGAGGAATATTCAAATCGATTCCAAATGTTCCATTGAACATTCTGTAATAATTTCATAAAAATCGCCCATTTGCCCAGGTTTCCAGAATCCAGCATATCGAGAAAAATCGTACTATTCGAGTACATTACATTATTGTTATTTTGTTTACCATTTCACTAGTTCTCAAAGGTATATCAAATGCATAATCGCACCGACGCTTATTTAAATCGATTCCATATGTTCTATTGAACATTCAGAATTAATTTCATAAACATCGCCCAAAAGCCCAGGTGTCCAGGATCCAGCATACCGAGAAAAATCGTACTATTCGAGTATATTATATAATTGTTGTTTTGTTTACAATTTCACTTGCCCTCAAGGGTTGACAAAATGCATTATTGAAATGAGGGTTATTCAAATCGATTCCAAATGTTTTATTGAACATTTTGTCCAAATTTCATAAATATCACCCAAATGCCCAAGTGTTTAGAATCCAGCATACCGAGAAAAATCGTACTATTCGAGTATATTATATAATTGTTATTTTGTTTACCATTTCACTGGTTCTCAAAGGTATGTCAAATGCATAATCGCACCGACGCTTATTTAAATCGATTCCAAATGTACTATTGAACATTTTGTCCAAATTTCATAAATATCGCCCATAAGCCAAGAAGTCCAGGATCCAGCATATCGAGAAAAGCGCACTATTCGAGTATATTATATAATTATTCTTTTGTTTACAATTTTACTTGCCCTCAAGGGTTGACAAAATACATTATTTAAATGAAGGTTATTCAAATCGATTTCAAATATGCTATTGAACATTCAGAATTAATTTCATAAACATCGCCCAAAAGCCCAGCTGTCCAGGATCCAGCATACCGAGAAAAATCGTACTATTCGAGTATATTATAATTGTTGTTGTTTTTTTACTATTTCACTGGCCCTCAAGGGTTGACAAAATGCATTATTGAAATGAGGGTTATTCAAATCGATTCCATATGTTTTATTGAACATTTTGTCCAAATTTCATAAATATCACCCAAATGCACAAGTGTTTAGAATCCAGCATACCGAGAAAAATCGTACTATTCGTGTATATTATATAATTGTTTTTTGTTTACCATTTCACTTGCCCTCAAGGGTTGACAAAATGCTTTATTGAAATGAGGGTTATTCAAATCGATTCCATATGTTCTATTGAACATTCAGAATTAATTTCATAAACATCGCCCAAAAGCCCAGGTGTCCAGGATCCAGCATACCGAGAAAAATCGTACTATTCGAGTATATTATATATTGTTGTTGTTTTTTTACTATTTCACTGGCCCTCAAGAGTTGACAAAATGCATTATTGAAATGAGGAATATTCAAATCGATTCCAAATGTTCCATTGAACATTCTGTAATAATTTCATAAAAATCGCCCATTTGCCCAGGTTTCCAGAATCCAGCATATCGAGAAAAATCGTACTATTCGAGTACATTACATTATTGTTATTTTGTTTACCATTTCACTAGTTCTCAAAGGTATATCAAATGCATAATCGCACCGACGCTTATTTAAATCGATTCCATATGTTCTATTGAACATTCAGAATTAATTTCATAAACATCGCCCAAAAGCCCAGGTGTCCAGGATCCAGCATACCGAGAAAAATCGTACTATTCGAGTATATTATATAATTGTTGTTTTGTTTACAATTTCACTTGCCCTCAAGGGTTGACAAAATGCATTATTGAAATGAGGGTTATTCAAATCGATTCCAAATGTTTTATTGAACATTTTGTCCAAATTTCATAAATATCACCCAAATGCCCAAGTGTTTAGAATCCAGCATACCGAGAAAAATCGTACTATTCGAGTATATTATATAATTGTTATTTTGTTTACCATTTCACTGGTTCTCAAAGGTATGTCAAATGCATAATCGCACCGACGCTTATTTAAATCGATTCCAAATGTACTATTGAACATTTTGTCCAAATTTCATAAATATCGCCCATAAGCCAAGAAGTCCAGGATCCAGCATATCGAGAAAAGCGCACTATTCGAGTATATTATATAATTATTCTTTTGTTTACAATTTTACTTGCCCTCAAGGGTTGACAAAATACATTATTTAAATGAAGGTTATTCAAATCGATTTCAAATATGCTATTGAACATTCAGAATTAATTTCATAAACATCGCCCAAAAGCCCAGCTGTCCAGGATCCAGCATACCGAGAAAAATCGTACTATTCGAGTATATTATAATTGTTGTTGTTTTTTTACTATTTCACTGGCCCTCAAGGGTTGACAAAATGCATTATTGAAATGAGGGTTATTCAAATCGATTCCATATGTTTTATTGAACATTTTGTCCAAATTTCATAAATATCACCCAAATGCACAAGTGTTTAGAATCCAGCATACCGAGAAAAATCGTACTATTCGTGTATATTATATAATTGTTTTTTGTTTACCATTTCACTTGCCCTCAAGGGTTGACAAAATGCTTTATTGAAATGAGGGTTATTCAAATCGATTCCATATGTTCTATTGAACATTCAGAATTAATTTCATAAACATCGCCCAAAAGCCCAGGTGTCCAGGATCCAGCATACCGAGAAAAATCGTACTATTCGAGTATATTATATAATTGTTGTTTTGTTTACAATTTCACTTGCCCTCAAGGGTTGACAAAATGCATTATTGAAATGAGGGTTATTCAAATAGATTTCAAATGTTTTATTGAATATTTTGTCCAAATTTCATAAATATCACCCAAATGCCCAAGTGTTTAGAATCCAGCATACCGAGAAAAATCGTACTATTCGAGTATATTATATAATTGTTATTTTGTTTACCATTTCACTGGTTCTCAAAGGTATATCAAATGCATAATCGCACCGACGCTTATTTAAATCGATTCCAAATGTTCTATTGAACATTTTGTCCAAATTTCATAAATATCGCCCATAAGCCAAGAAGTCCAGGATCCAGCATATCGAGAAAAATCGCACTATTCGAGTATATTATATAATTATTCTTTTGTTTACAATTTTACTTGCCTTCAAGGGTTGACAAAATACATTATTTAAATGAAGGTTATTCAAATTGATTCCAAATGTTTTATTGAACATTTTGTCCAAATTTCATAAATATCACCCAAATGCCCAAGTGTTTAGAATCCAGCATACCGAGAAAAATCGTACTATTCGAGTATATTATATAATTGTTATTTTGTTTACCATTTCACTGGTTCTCAAAGGTATATGAAATGCATATTCGCACCGACGGTTATTTAAATCGATTCCATATGTTCTATTGAACATTCTGTATCAATTTAATAAATATCGCCCAAAAGCCCAGGTGTCCAGGATCCAGCATATCGAGACAAATCGTACTATTCGAGTATATTATATATTGTTGTTGTTTTTTTACTATTTCACTGGCCCTCAAGGGTTGACAAAATGCATTATTGATATGAGGGTTATTCAAATCGATTCCAAATGTTCCATTGAACATTCTGTAATAATTTCATAAAAATCGCCCAATTGCCCAGGTTTCCAGAATCCAGCATATCGAGAAAAATCGTACTATTCGAGTATATTATATAATTGTTGTTTTGTTTACCATTTCACTGGCTCTCAACGGTTGAAAAAATGCTTTATTGAAATGAGGGTTATTCAAATCGATTCCATATGTTCTATTGAACATTCAGAATTAATTTCATAAACATCGCCCAAAAGCCCAGGTGTCCAGGAACCAGCATATCGAGAAAAATCGCACTATTCGAGTATATTATATAATTATTCTTTTGTTTACAATTTTACTTGCCCTCAAGGGTTGACAAAATACATTATTTAAATGAAGGTTATTCAAATCGATTTCAAATATGCTATTGAACATTCAGAATTAATTTCATAAACATCGCCCAAAAGCCCAGCTGTCCAGGATCCAGCATACCGAGAAAAATCGTACTATTCGAGTATATTAAATATTGTTGTTGTTTTTTTACTATTTCACTGGCCCTCAAGGGTTGACAAAATGCGTTATTAAAATGAGGGTTATTCAAATCGATTCCAAATGTTTTATTGAACAATTTGTCCAAATTTCATAAAAATCGCCCAATTGCCCAGGTTTCCTGAATCCAGCATATCGAGAAAAATCGTACTATTCGAGTATATTATATAATTGTTATTTTGTTTACCATTTCACTGGTTCTCAAAGGTATTTCAAATGTATAATCGCACCGACGCTTATTTAAATCGATTCCATATGTTCTATTGAACATTCAGAATTAATTTCATAAACATCGCCCAAAAGCCCAGGTGTCCAGGATCCAGCATACCGAGAAAAATCGTACTATTCGAGTATATTATATTATTGTTGTTTTGTTTACAATTTCACTTGCCCTCAAGGGTTGACAAAATGCATTATTGAAATGAGGGTTATTCAAATCGATTCCAAATGTTTTATTGAACATTTTGTCCAAATTTCATAAATATCACCCAAATGCCCAAGTGTTTAGAATCCAGCATACCGAGAAAAATCGTACTATTCGAGTATATTATATAATTGTTATTTTGTTTACCATTTCACTGGTTCTCAAAGGTATATCAAATGCATAATCGCACCGACGGTTATTTAAATCGATTCCATATGTTCTATTGAACATTTTGTATTAATTTAATAAATATCGCCCAAAAGCTCAGGTGTCCAGGATCCAGCATATCGAGAAAAATCGTAGTATTCGAGTATATTATATAATTGTTGTTTTGTTTACCATTTCACTTGCCCTAAAGGGTTGACAAAATGCATTATTGAAATGAGGGTTATTCAAATCGATTCCATATGTTCTATTGAACATTCAGAATTAATTTCATAGACATCGCCCAAAAGCCCAGATGTCCAGGATCCCGCATACCGAGAAAAATCGTACTATTCGTGTATATTATATAATTGTTTTTTGTTTACCATTTCACTTGCCCTAAAGGGTTGACAAAATGCATTATTGAAATGAGGGTTATTCAAATCGATTCCATATGTTCTATTGAACATTCAGAATTAATTTCATAAACATCGCCCAAAAGCCCAGGTGTCCAGGATCCAGCATACCGAGAAAAATCGTACTATTCGTGTATATTATATAATTGTTTTTTGTTTACCATTTCACTTGCCCTAAAGGGTTGACAAAATGCATTATTGAAATGAGGGTTATTCAAATCGATTTCAAATATGTTATTGAACATTCAGAATTAATTTCATAAACATCGCCCAAAAGCCCAGCTGTCCAGGATCCAGCATACCGAGAAAAATCGTACTATTCGAGTATATTATAATTGTTGTTGTTTTTTTACTATTTCACTGGCCCTCAAGGGTTGACAAAATGCATTATTGAAATGAGGGTTATTCAAATCGATTCCAAATGTTTTATTGAACATTTTGTCCAAATTTCATAAATATCACCCAAATGCACAAGTGTTTAGAATCCAGCATACCGAGAAAAATCGTACTATTCGTGTATATTATATAATTGTTTTTTGTTTACCATTTCACTTGCCCTCAAGGGTTGACAAAATGCTTTATTGAAATGAGGGTTATTCAAATCGATTCCATATGTTCTATTGAACATTCAGAATTAATTTCATAAACATCGCCCAAAAGCCCAGGTGTCCAGGATCCAGCATACCGAGAAAAATCGTACTATTCGAGTATATTATATAATTGTTGTTTTGTTTACCATTTCACTGGCTCTCAACGGTTGAAAAAATGCTTTATTGAAATGAGGGTTATTCAAATCGATTCCATATGTTCTATTGAACATTCAGAATTAATTTCATAAACATCGCCCAAAAGCCCAGGTGTCCAGGAACCAGCATATCGAGAAAAATCGCACTATTCGAGTATATTATATAATTATTCTTTTGTTTACAATTTTACTTGCCCTCAAGGGTTGACAAAATACATTATTTAAATGAAGGTTATTCAAATCGATTTCAAATATGCTATTGAACATTCAGAATTAATTTCATAAACATCGCCCAAAAGCCCAGCTGTCCAGGATCCAGCATACCGAGAAAAATCGTACTATTCGAGTATATTAAATATTGTTGTTGTTTTTTTACTATTTCACTGGCCCTCAAGGGTTGACAAAATGCGTTATTAAAATGAGGGTTATTCAAATCGATTCCAAATGTTTTATTGAACAATTTGTCCAAATTTCATAAAAATCGCCCAATTGCCCAGGTTTCCTGAATCCAGCATATCGAGAAAAATCGTACTATTCGAGTATATTATATAATTGTTATTTTGTTTACCATTTCACTGGTTCTCAAAGGTATATCAAATGCATAATCGCACCGACGGTTATTTAAATCGATTCCATATGTTCTATTGAACATTCTCTATTAATTTAATAAATATCGCCCAAAAGCCCAGGTGTCCAGGATCCAACATATCGAGAAAAATCGTACTATTCGAGTATATTATATAATTGTTGTTTTGATTACCATTTCACTTGCCCTAAAGGGTTGACAAAATGCATTATTGAAATGAGGGTTATTCAAATCGATTCCATATGTTCTATTGAACATTCAGAATTAATTTCATAAACATCGCCCAAAAGCCCAGGTGTCCAGGATCCAGCATACCGAGAAAAATCGTACTATTCGAGTATATTATATTATTGTTGTTTTGTTTACAATTTCACTTGCCCTCAAGGGTTGACAAAATGCATTATTGAAATGAGGGTTATTCAAATCGATTCCAAATGTTTTATTGAACATTTTGTCCAAATTTCATAAATATCACCCAAATGCCCAAGTGTTTAGAATCCAGCATACCGAGAAAAATCGTACTATTCGAGTATATTATATAATTGTTATTTTGTTTACCATTTCACTGGTTCTCAAAGGTATATCAAATGCATAATCGCACCGACGCTTATTTAAATCGATTCCAAATGTACTATTGAATATTTTGTCCAAATTTCATAAATATCGGCCATAAGCCAAGAAGTCCAGGATCCAGCATATCGAGAAAAATCGCACTATTCGAGTATATTATATAATTATTCTTTTGTTTACAATTTTACTTGCCCTCAAGGGTTGACAAAATACATTATTTAAATGAAGGTTATTCAAATCGATTTCAAATATGCTATTGAACATTCAGAATTAATTTCATAAACATCGCCCAAAAGCCCAGGTGTCCAGGATCCAGCATACCGAGAAAAATCGTACTATTCGAGTATATTATAATTGTTGTTGTTTTTTTACTATATCACTGGCCCTCAAGGGTTGACAAAATGCATTATTGAAATGAGGGTTATTCAAATCGATTCCAAATGTTTTATTGAACATTTTGTCCAAATTTCATAAATATCACCCAAATGCTCAAGTGTTTAGAATCCAGCATACCGAGAAAAATCGTACTATTCGTGTATATTATATAATTGTTTTTTGTTTACCATTTCACTTGCCCTCAAGGGTTGACAAAATGCTTTATTGAAATGAGGGTTATTCAAATCGATTCCATATGTTCTATTGAACATTCAGAATTAATTTCATAAACATCGCCCAAAAGCCCAGGTGTCCAGGATCCAGCATACCGAGAAAAATCGTACTATTCGAGTATATTATATAATTGTTGTTTTGTTTACCATTTCACTTGCCCTCAAGGGTTGACAAAATGCTTTATTGAAATGAGGGTTATTTAAATCGATTCCATATGTTCTATTGAACATTCAGAATTAATTTCATAAACATCGCCCAAAAGCCCAGGTGTCCAGGATCCAGCATACCGAGAAAAATCGTACTATTCGAGTATATTATATAATTGTTGTTTTGTTTACAATTTCACTTGCCCTCAAGGGTTGACAAAATGCATTATTGAAATGAGGGTTATTCAAATAGATTTCAAATGTTTTATTGAATATTTTGTCCAAATTTCATAAATATCACCCAAATGCCCAAGTGTTTAGAATCCAGAAAATCGATAAAAATCGTACTATTCGAGTATATTATATAATTGTTGTTTTGTTTACCATTTCACTGGCTCTCAACGGTTGAAAAAATGCTTTATTGAAATGAGGGTTATTCAAATCGATTCCATATGTTCTATTGAACATTCAGAATTAATTTCATAAACATCGCCCAAAAGCCCAGGTGTCCAGGAACCAGCATATCGAGAAAAATCGCACTATTCGAGTATATTATATAATTATTCTTTTGTTTACAATTTTACTTGCCCTCAAGGGTTGACAAAATACATTATTTAAATGAAGGTTATTCAAATCGATTTCAAATATGCTATTGAACATTCAGAATTAATTTCATAAACATCGCCCAAAAGCCCAGCTGTCCAGGATCCAGCATACCGAGAAAAATCGTACTATTCGAGTATATTAAATATTGTTGTTGTTTTTTTACTATTTCACTGGCCCTCAAGGGTTGACAAAATGCGTTATTAAAATGAGGGTTATTCAAATCGATTCCAAATGTTTTATTGAACAATTTGTCCAAATTTCATAAAAATCGCCCAATTGCCCAGGTTTCCTGAATCCAGCATATCGAGAAAAATCGTACTATTCGAGTATATTATATAATTGTTATTTTGTTTACCATTTCACTGGTTCTCAAAGGTATATGAAATGCATATTCGCACCGACGGTTATTTAAATCGATTCCATATGTTCTATTGAACATTCTGTATCAATTTAATAAATATCGCCCAAAAGCCCAGGTGTCCAGGATCCAGCATATCGAGACAAATCGTACTATTCGAGTATATTATATATTGTTGTTGTTTTTTTACTATTTCACTGGCCCTCAAGGGTTGACAAAATGCATTATTGATATGAGGGTTATTCAAATCGATTCCAAATGTTCCATTGAACATTCTGTAATAATTTCATAAAAATCGCCCAATTGCCCAGGTTTCCAGAATCCAGCATATCGAGAAAAATCGTACTATTCGAGTATATTATATAATTGTTGTTTTGTTTACCATTTCACTGGCTCTCAACGGTTGAAAAAATGCTTTATTGAAATGAGGGTTATTCAAATCGATTCCATATGTTCTATTGAACATTCAGAATTAATTTCATAAACATCGCCCAAAAGCCCAGGTGTCCAGGAACCAGCATATCGAGAAAAATCGCACTATTCGAGTATATTATATAATTATTCTTTTGTTTACAATTTTACTTGCCCTCAAGGGTTGACAAAATACATTATTTAAATGAAGGTTATTCAAATCGATTTCAAATATGCTATTGAACATTCAGAATTAATTTCATAAACATCGCCCAAAAGCCCAGCTGTCCAGGATCCAGCATACCGAGAAAAATCGTACTATTCGAGTATATTAAATATTGTTGTTGTTTTTTTACTATTTCACTGGCCCTCAAGGGTTGACAAAATGCGTTATTAAAATGAGGGTTATTCAAATCGATTCCAAATGTTTTATTGAACAATTTGTCCAAATTTCATAAAAATCGCCCAATTGCCCAGGTTTCCTGAATCCAGCATATCGAGAAAAATCGTACTATTCGAGTATATTATATAATTGTTATTTTGTTTACCATTTCACTGGTTCTCAAAGGTATATGAAATGCATATTCGCACCGACGGTTATTTAAATCGATTCCATATGTTCTATTGAACATTCTGTATCAATTTAATAAATATCGCCCAAAAGCCCAGGTGTCCAGGAACCAGCATATCGAGAAAAATCGCACTATTCGAGTATATTATATAATTATTCTTTTGTTTACAATTTTACTTGCCCTCAAGGGTTGACAAAATGCATTATTGAAATGAGGGTTATTCAAATCGATTCCAAATGTTTTATTGAACATTTTGTCCAAATTTCATAAATATCACCCAAATGCTCAAGTGTTTAGAATCCAGCATACCGAGAAAAATCGTACTATTCGTGTATATTATATAATTGTTTTTTGTTTACCATTTCACTTGCCCTCAAGGGTTGACAAAATGCTTTATTGAAATGAGGGTTATTCAAATCGATTCCATATGTTCTATTGAACATTCAGAATTAATTTCATAAACATCGCCCAAAAGCCCAGGTGTCCAGGATCCAGCATACCGAGAAAAATCGTACTATTCGAGTATATTATATAATTGTTGTTTTGTTTACCATTTCACTTGCCCTCAAGGGTTGACAAAATGCTTTATTGAAATGAGGGTTATTTAAATCGATTCCATATGTTCTATTGAACATTCAGAATTAATTTCATAAACATCGCCCAAAAGCCCAGGTGTCCAGGATCCAGCATACCGAGAAAAATCGTACTATTCGAGTATATTATATAATTGTTGTTTTGTTTACAATTTCACTTGCCCTCAAGGGTTGACAAAATGCATTATTGAAATGAGGGTTATTCAAATAGATTTCAAATGTTTTATTGAATATTTTGTCCAAATTTCATAAATATCACCCAAATGCCCAAGTGTTTAGAATCCAGAAAATCGATAAAAATCGTACTATTCGAGTATATTATATAATTGTTGTTTTGTTTACCATTTCACTGGCTCTCAACGGTTGAAAAAATGCTTTATTGAAATGAGGGTTATTCAAATCGATTCCATATGTTCTATTGAACATTCAGAATTAATTTCATAAACATCGCCCAAAAGCCCAGGTGTCCAGGAACCAGCATATCGAGAAAAATCGCACTATTCGAGTATATTATATAATTATTCTTTTGTTTACAATTTTACTTGCCCTCAAGGGTTGACAAAATACATTATTTAAATGAAGGTTATTCAAATCGATTTCAAATATGCTATTGAACATTCAGAATTAATTTCATAAACATCGCCCAAAAGCCCAGCTGTCCAGGATCCAGCATACCGAGAAAAATCGTACTATTCGAGTATATTAAATATTGTTGTTGTTTTTTTACTATTTCACTGGCCCTCAAGGGTTGACAAAATGCGTTATTAAAATGAGGGTTATTCAAATCGATTCCAAATGTTTTATTGAACAATTTGTCCAAATTTCATAAAAATCGCCCAATTGCCCAGGTTTCCTGAATCCAGCATATCGAGAAAAATCGTACTATTCGAGTATATTATATAATTGTTATTTTGTTTACCATTTCACTGGTTCTCAAAGGTATATCAAATGCATAATCGCACCGACGGTTATTTAAATCGATTCCATATGTTCTATTAAACATTCTGTATTAATTTAATAAATATCGCCCAAAAGCCCAGGTGTCCAGGATCCAACATATCGAGAAAAATCGTACTATTCAAGTATATTATATAATTGTTGTTTTGATTACCATTTCACTTGCCCTCAAGGGTTGACAAAATGCATTATTGAAATGAGGGTTATTCAAATAGATTTCAAATGTTTTATTGAATATTTTGTCCAAATTTCATAAATATCACCCAAATGCCCAAGTGTTTAGAATCCAGCATACCGAGAAAAATCGTACTATTCGAGTATATTATATAATTGTTCTTTTGTTTACCATTTCACTGGTTCTCAAAGGTATATCAAATGCATAATCGCACCGACGCTTATTTAAATCGATTCCAAATGTTCTATTGAACATTTTGTCCAAATTTCATAGATATCGCCCATAAGCCAAGAAGTCCAGGATCCAGCATATCGAGAAAAATCGCACTATTCGAGTATATTATATAATTATTCTTTTGTTTACAATTTTACTTGCCTTCAAGGGTTGACAAAATACATTATTTAAATGAAGGTTATTCAAATTGATTCCAAATGTTTTATTGAACATTTTGTCCAAATTTCATAAATATCACCCAAATGCCCAAGTGTTTAGAATCCAGCATACCGAGAAAAATCGTACTATTCGAGTATATTATATAATTGTTATTTTGTTTACCATTTCACTGGTTCTCAAAGGTATATGAAATGCATATTCGCACCGACGGTTATTTAAATCGATTCCATATGTTCTATTGAACATTCTGTATCAATTTAATAAATATCGCCCAAAAGCCCAGGTGTCCAGGATCCAGCATATCGAGAAAAATCGTACTATTCGAGTATATTATATATTGTTGTTGTTTTTTTACTATTTCACTGGCCCTCAAGGGTTGACAAAATGCATTATTGATATGAGGGTTATTCAAATCGATTCCAAATGTTCCATTGAACATTCTGTAATAATTTCATAAAAATCGCCCAATTGCCCAGGTTTCCAGAATCCAGCATATCGAGAAAAATCGTACTATTCGAGTATATTATATAATTGTTGTTTTGTTTACCATTTCACTGGCTCTCAACGGTTGAAAAAATGCTTTATTGAAATGAGGGTTATTCAAATCGATTCCATATGTTCTATTGAACATTCAGAATTAATTTCATAAACATCGCCCAAAAGCCCAGGTGTCCAGGAACCAGCATATCGAGAAAAATCGCACTATTCGAGTATATTATATAATTATTCTTTTGTTTACAATTTTACTTGCCCTCAAGGGTTGACAAAATACATTATTTAAATGAAGGTTATTCAAATCGATTTCAAATATGCTATTGAACATTCAGAATTAATTTCATAAACATCGCCCAAAAGCCCAGCTGTCCAGGATCCAGCATACCGAGAAAAATCGTACTATTCGAGTATATTAAATATTGTTGTTGTTTTTTTACTATTTCACTGGCCCTCAAGGGTTGACAAAATGCGTTATTAAAATGAGGGTTATTCAAATCGATTCCAAATGTTTTATTGAACAATTTGTCCAAATTTCATAAAAATCGCCCAATTGCCCAGGTTTTCTGAATCCAGCATATCGAGAAAAATCGTACTATTCGAGTATATTATATAATTGTTATTTTGTTTACCATTTCACTGGTTCTCAAAGGTATATCAAATGCATAATCGCACCGACGCTTATTTAAATCGATTCCATATGTTCTATTGAACATTCAGAATTAATTTCATAAACATCGCCCAAAAGCCCAGGTGTCCAGGATCCAGCATACCGAGAAAAATCGTACTATTCGAGTATATTATATTATTGTTGTTTTGTTTACAATTTCACTTGCCCTCAAGGGTTGACAAAATGCATTATTGAAATGAAGGTTATTCAAATCGATTTCAAATGTTTTATTGAACATTTTGTCCAAATTTCATAAATATCACCCAAATGCCCAAGTGTTTAGAATCCAGCATACCGAGAAAAATCGTACTATTCGAGTATATTATATAATTGTTATTTTGTTTACCATTTCACTGGTTCTCAAAGGTATATCAAATGCATAATCGCACCGACGCTTATTTAAATCGATTCCAAATGTACTATTGAACATTTTGTCCAAATTTCATAAATATCGGCCATAAGCCAAGAAGTCCAGGATCCAGCATATCGAGAAAAATCGCACTATTCGAGTATATTATATAATTATTCTTTTGTTTACAATTTTACTTGCCCTCAAGGGTTGACAAAATACATTATTTAAATGAAGGTTATTCAAATCGATTTCAAATATGCTATTGAACATTCAGAATTAATTTCATAAACATCGCCCAAAAGCCCAGCTGTCCAGGATCCAGCATACCGAGAAAAATCGTACTATTCGAGTATATTATAATTGTTGTTGTTTTTTTACTATTTCACTGGCCCTCAAGGGTTGACAAAATGCATTATTGAAATGAGGGTTATTCAAATCGATTCCAAATGTTTTATTGAACATTTTGTCCAAATTTCATAAATATCACCCAAATGCTCAAGTGTTTAGAATCCAGCATACCGAGAAAAATCGTACTATTCGTGTATATTATATAATTGTTTTTTGTTTACCATTTCACTTGCCCTCAAGGGTTGACAAAATGCTTTATTGAAATGAGGGTTATTCAAATCGATTCCATATGTTCTATTGAACATTCAGAATTAATTTCATAAACATCGCCCAAAAGCCCAGGTGTCCAGGATCCAGCATACCGAGAAAAATCGTACTATTCGAGTATATTATATAATTGTTGTTTTGTTTACCATTTCACTTGCCCTCAAGGGTTGACAAAATGCTTTATTGAAATGAGGGTTATTCAAATCGATTCCATATGTTCTATTGAACATTCAGAATTAATTTCATAAACATCGCCCAAAAGCCCAGGTGTCCAGGATCCAGCATACCGAGAAAAATCGTACTATTCGAGTATATTATATAATTGTTGTTTTGTTTACAATTTCACTTGCCCTCAAGGGTTGACAAAATGCATTATTGAAATGAGGGTTATTCAAATAGATTTCAAATGTTTTATTGAATATTTTGTCCAAATTTCATAAATATCACCCAAATGCCCAAGTGTTTAGAATCCAGCATACCGAGAAAAATCGTACTATTCGAGTATATTATATAATTGTTATTTTGTTTACCATTTCACTGGTTCTCAAAGGTATATGAAATGCATATTCGCACCGACGGTTATTTAAATCGATTCCATATGTTCTATTGAACATTCTGTATCAATTTAATAAATATCGCCCAAAAGCCCAGGTGTCCAGGATCCAGCATATCGAGAAAAATCGTACTATTCGAGTATATTATATATTGTTGTTGTTTTTTTACTATTTCACTGGCCCTCAAGGGTTGACAAAATGCATTATTGATATGAGGGTTATTCAAATCGATTCCAAATGTTCCATTGAACATTCTGTAATAATTTCATAAAAATCGCCCAATTGCCCAGGTTTCCAGAATCCAGCATATCGAGAAAAATCGTACTATTCGAGTATATTACATAATTGTTATTTTGTTTACCATTTCACTAGTTCTCAAAGGTATATCAAATGCATAATCGCACCGACGCTTATTTAAATCGATTCCATATGTTCTATTGAACATTCAGAATTAATTTCATAAACATCGCCCAAAAGCCCAGGTGTCCAGGATCCAGCATACCGAGAAAAATCGTACTATTCGAGTATATAATATAATTGTTGTTTTGTTTACAATTTCACTTGCCCTCAAGGGTTGACAAAATGCATTATTGAAATGAGGGTTATTCAAATAGATTTCAAATGTTTTATTGAATATTTTGTCCAAATTTCATAAATATCACCCAAATGCCCAAGTGTTTAGAATCCAGAAAATCGATAAAAATCGTACTATTCGAGTATATTATATAATTGTTGTTTTGTTTACCATTTCACTGGCTCTCAACGGTTGAAAAAATGCTTTATTGAAATGAGGGTTATTCAAATCGATTCCATATGTTCTATTGAACATTCAGAATTAATTTCATAAACATCGCCCAAAAGCCCAGGTGTCCAGGAACCAGCATATCGAGAAAAATCGCACTATTCGAGTATATTATATAATTATTCTTTTGTTTACAATTTTACTTGCCCTCAAGGGTTTACAAAATACATTATTTAAATGAAGGTTATTCAAATCGATTTCAAATATGCTATTGAACATTCAGAATTAATTTCATAAACATCGCCCAAAAGCCCAGCTGTCCAGGATCCAGCATACCGAGAAAAATCGTACTATTCGAGTATATTAAATATTGTTGTTGTTTTTTTACTATTTCACTGGCCCTCAAGGGTTGACAAAATGCGTTATTAAAATGAGGGTTATTCAAATCGATTCCAAATGTCTTATTGAACAATTTGTCCAAATTTCATAAAAATCGCCCAATTGCCCAGGTTTCCTGAATCCAGCATATCGAGAAAAATCGTACTATTCGAGTATATTATATAATTGTTATTTTGTTTACCATTTCACTGGTTCTCAAAGGTATATCAAATGCATAATCGCACCGACGCTTATTTAAATCGATTCCAAATGTACTATTGAACATTTTGTCCAAATTTCATAAATATCGGCCATAAGCCAAGAAGTCCAGGATCCAGCATATCGAGAAAAATCGCACTATTCGAGTATATTATATAATTATTCTTTTGTTTACAATTTTACTTGCCCTCAAGGGTTGACAAAATACATTATTTAAATGAAGGTTATTCAAATCGATTTCAAATATGCTATTGAACATTCAGAATTAATTTCATAAACATCGCCCAAAAGCCCAGCTGTCCAGGATCCAGCATACCGAGAAAAATCGTACTATTCGAGTATATTATAATTGTTGTTGTTTTTTTACTATTTCACTGGCCCTCAAGGGTTGACAAAATGCATTATTGAAATGAGGGTTATTCAAATCGATTCCAAATGTTTTATTGAACATTTTGTCCAAATTTCATAAATATCACCCAAATGCTCAAGTGTTTAGAATCCAGCATACCGAGAAAAATCGTACTATTCGTGTATATTATATAATTGTTTTTTGTTTACCATTTCACTTGCCCTCAAGGGTTGACAAAATGCTTTATTGAAATGAGGGTTATTCAAATCGATTCCATATGTTCTATTGAACATTCAGAATTAATTTCATAAACATCGCCCAAAAGCCCAGGTGTCCAGGATCCAGCATACCGAGAAAAATCGTACTATTCGAGTATATTATATAATTGTTGTTTTGTTTACCATTTCACTTGCCCTCAAGGGTTGACAAAATGCTTTATTGAAATGAGGGTTATTCAAATCGATTCCATATGTTCTATTGAACATTCAGAATTAATTTCATAAACATCGCCCAAAAGCCCAGGTGTCCAGGATCCAGCATACCGAGAAAAATCGTACTATTCGAGTATATTATATAATTGTTGTTTTGTTTACAATTTCACTTGCCCTCAAGGGTTGACAAAATGCATTATTGAAATGAGGGTTATTCAAATAGATTTCAAATGTTTTATTGAATATTTTGTCCAAATTTCATAAATATCACCCAAATGCCCAAGTGTTTAGAATCCAGCATACCGAGAAAAATCGTACTATTCGAGTATATTATATAATTGTTATTTTGTTTACCATTTCACTGGTTCTCAAAGGTATATGAAATGCATATTCGCACCGACGGTTATTTAAATCGATTCCATATGTTCTATTGAACATTCTGTATCAATTTAATAAATATCGCCCAAAAGCCCAGGTGTCCAGGATCCAGCATATCGAGAAAAATCGTACTATTCGAGTATATTATATATTGTTGTTGTTTTTTTACTATTTCACTGGCCCTCAAGGGTTGACAAAATGCATTATTGATATGAGGGTTATTCAAATCGATTCCAAATGTTCCATTGAACATTCTGTAATAATTTCATAAAAATCGCCCAATTGCCCAGGTTTCCAGAATCCAGCATATCGAGAAAAATCGTACTATTCGAGTATATTACATAATTGTTATTTTGTTTACCATTTCACTAGTTCTCAAAGGTATATCAAATGCATAATCGCACCGACGCTTATTTAAATCGATTCCATATGTTCTATTGAACATTCAGAATTAATTTCATAAACATCGCCCAAAAGCCCAGGTGTCCAGGATCCAGCATACCGAGAAAAATCGTACTATTCGAGTATATAATATAATTGTTGTTTTGTTTACAATTTCACTTGCCCTCAAGGGTTGACAAAATGCATTATTGAAATGAGGGTTATTCAAATAGATTTCAAATGTTTTATTGAATATTTTGTCCAAATTTCATAAATATCACCCAAATGCCCAAGTGTTTAGAATCCAGAAAATCGATAAAAATCGTACTATTCGAGTATATTATATAATTGTTGTTTTGTTTACCATTTCACTGGCTCTCAACGGTTGAAAAAATGCTTTATTGAAATGAGGGTTATTCAAATCGATTCCATATGTTCTATTGAACATTCAGAATTAATTTCATAAACATCGCCCAAAAGCCCAGGTGTCCAGGAACCAGCATATCGAGAAAAATCGCACTATTCGAGTATATTATATAATTATTCTTTTGTTTACAATTTTACTTGCCCTCAAGGGTTTACAAAATACATTATTTAAATGAAGGTTATTCAAATCGATTTCAAATATGCTATTGAACATTCAGAATTAATTTCATAAACATCGCCCAAAAGCCCAGCTGTCCAGGATCCAGCATACCGAGAAAAATCGTACTATTCGAGTATATTAAATATTGTTGTTGTTTTTTTACTATTTCACTGGCCCTCAAGGGTTGACAAAATGCGTTATTAAAATGAGGGTTATTCAAATCGATTCCAAATGTCTTATTGAACAATTTGTCCAAATTTCATAAAAATCGCCCAATTGCCCAGGTTTCCTGAATCCAGCATATCGAGAAAAATCGTACTATTCGAGTATATTATATAATTGTTATTTTGTTTACCATTTCACTGGTTCTCAAAGGTATATCAAATGCATAATCGCACCGACGGTTATTTAAATCGATTCCATATGTTCTATTGAACATTCTGTATAAATTTAATAAATATCGCCCAAAAGCCCAGGTGTCCAGGATCCAGCATATCGAGAAAAATCGTACTATTCGAGTATATTATATATTGTTGTTGTTTTTTTACTATTTCACTGGCCCTCAAGGGTTGACAAAATGCATTATTGATATGAGGGTTATTCAAATCGATTCCAAATGTTCCATTGAACATTCTGTAATAATTTCATAAAAATCGCCCAATTGCCCAGGTTTCCAGAATCCAGCATATCGAGAAAAATCGTACTATTCGAGTATATTACATAATTGTTATTTTGTTTACCATTTCACTAGTTCTCAAAGGTATATCAAATGCATAATCGCACCGACGCTTATTTAAATCGATTCCATATGTTCTATTGAACATTCAGAATTAATTTCATAAACATCGCCCAAAAGCCCAGGTGTCCAGGATCCAGCATACCGAGAAAAATCGTACTATTCGAGTATATAATATAATTGTTGTTTTGTTTACAATTTCACTTGCCCTCAAGGGTTGACAAAATGCATTATTGAAATGAGGGTTATTCAAATAGATTTCAAATGTTTTATTGAATATTTTGTCCAAATTTCATAAATATCACCCAAATGCCCAAGTGTTTAGAATCCAGCATACCGAGAAAAATCGTACTATTCCAGTATATTATATAATTGTTATTTTGTTTACCATTTCACTGGTTCTCAAAGGTATATCAAATGCATAATCGCACCGACGCTTATTTAAATCGATTCCAAATGTTCTATTGAACATTTTGTCCAAATTTCATAAATATCGCCCATAAGCCAAGAAGTCCAGGATCCAGCATATCGAGAAAAATCGCACTATTCGAGTATATTATATAATTATTCTTTTGTTTACAATTTTACTTGCCTTCAAGGGTTGACAAAATACATTATTTAAATGAAGGTTATTCAAATTGATTCCAAATGTTTTATTGAACATTTTGTCCAAATTTCATAAATATCACCCAAATGCCCAAGTGTTTAGAATCCAGCATACCGAGAAAAATCGTACTATTCGAGTATATTATATAATTGTTATTTTGTTTACCATTTCACTGGTTCTCAAAGGTATATGAAATGCATATTCGCACCGACGGTTATTTAAATCGATTCCATATGTTCTATTGAACATTCTGTATCAATTTAATAAATATCGCCCAAAAGCCCAGGTGTCCAGGATCCAGCATATCGAGAAAAATCGTACTATTCGAGTATATTATATATTGTTGTTGTTTTTTTACTATTTCACTGGCCCTCAAGGGTTGACAAAATGCATTATTGATATGAGGGTTATTCAAATCGATTCCAAATGTTCCATTGAACATTCTGTAATAATTTCATAAAAATCGCCCAATTGCCCAGGTTTCCAGAATCCAGCATATCGAGAAAAATCGTACTATTCGAGTATATTACATAATTGTTATTTTGTTTACCATTTCACTAGTTCTCAAAGGTATATCAAATGCATAATCGCACCGACGCTTATTTAAATCGATTCCATATGTTCTATTGAACATTCAGAATTAATTTCATAAACATCGCCCAAAAGCCCAGGTGTCCAGGATCCAGCATACTGAGAAAAATCGTACTATTCGAGTATATAATATAATTGTTGTTTTGTTTACAATTTCACTTGCCCTCAAGGGTTGACAAAATGCATTATTGAAATGAGGGTTATTCAAATAGATTTCAAATGTTTTATTGAATATTTTGTCCAAATTTCATAAATATCACCCAAATGCCCAAGTGTTTAGAATCCAGAAAATCGATAAAAATCGTACTATTCGAGTATATTATATAATTGTTGTTTTGTTTACCATTTCACTGGCTCTCAACGGTTGAAAAAATGCTTTATTGAAATGAGGGTTATTCAAATCGATTCCATATGTTCTATTGAACATTCAGAATTAATTTCATAAACATCGCCCAAAAGCCCAGGTGTCCAGGAACCAGCATATCGAGAAAAATCGCACTATTCGAGTATATTATATAATTATTCTTTTGTTTACAATTTTACTTGCCCTCAAGGGTTTACAAAATACATTATTTAAATGAAGGTTATTCAAATCGATTTCAAATATGCTATTGAACATTCAGAATTAATTTCATAAACATCGCCCAAAAGCCCAGCTGTCCAGGATCCAGCATACCGAGAAAAATCGTACTATTCGAGTATATTAAATATTGTTGTTGTTTTTTTACTATTTCACTGGCCCTCAAGGGTTGACAAAATGCGTTATTAAAATGAGGGTTATTCAAATCGATTCCAAATGTCTTATTGAACAATTTGTCCAAATTTCATAAAAATCGCCCAATTGCCCAGGTTTCCTGAATCCAGCATATCGAGAAAAATCGTACTATTCGAGTATATTATATAATTGTTATTTTGTTTACCATTTCACTGGTTCTCAAAGGTATATCAAATGCATAATCGCACCGACGGTTATTTAAATCGATTCCATATGTTCTATTGAACATTCTGTATTAATTTAATAAATATCGCCCAAAATCCCAGGTGTCCAGGATCCAGCATATCGAGAAAAATCGTACTATTCGAGTATATTATATATTGTTGTTGTTTTTTTACTATTTCACTGGCCCTCAAGGGTTGACAAAATGCATTATTGATATGAGGGTTATTCAAATCGATTCCAAATGTTCCATTGAACATTCTGTAATAATTTCATAAAAATCGCCCAATTGCCCAGGTTTCCAGAATCCAGCATATCGAGAAAAATCGTACTATTCGAGTATATTACATAATTGTTATTTTGTTTACCATTTCACTAGTTCTCAAAGGTATATCAAATGCATAATCGCACCGACGCTTATTTAAATCGATTCCATATGTTCTATTGAACATTCAGAATTAATTTCATAAACATCGCCCAAAAGCCCAGGTGTCCAGGATCCAGCATACCGAGAAAAATCGTACTATTCGAGTATATAATATAATTGTTGTTTTGTTTACAATTTCACTTGCCTTCAAGGGTTGACAAAATGCATTATTGAAATGAGGGTTATTCAAATAGATTTCAAATGTTTTATTGAATATTTTGTCCAAATTTCATAAATATCACCCAAATGCCCAAGTGTTTAGAATCCAGAAAATCGATAAAAATCGTACTATTCGAGTATATTATATAATTGTTGTTTTGTTTACCATTTCACTGGCTCTCAACGGTTGAAAAAATGCTTTATTGAAATGAGGGTTATTCAAATCGATTCCATATGTTCTATTGAACATTCAGAATTAATTTCATAAACATCGCCCAAAAGCCCAGGTGTCCAGGAACCAGCATATCGAGAAAAATCGCACTATTCGAGTATATTATATAATTATTCTTTTGTTTACAATTTTACTTGCCCTCAAGGGTTGACAAAATACATTATTTAAATGAAGGTTATTCAAATCGATTTCAAATATGCTATTGAACATTCAGAATTAATTTCATAAACATCGCCCAAAAGCCCAGCTGTCCAGGATCCAGCATACCGAGAAAAATCGTACTATTCGAGTATATTAAATATTGTTGTTGTTTTTTTACTATTTCACTGGCCCTCAAGGGTTGACAAAATGCGTTATTAAAATGAGGGTTATTCAAATCGATTCCAAATGTTTTATTGAACAATTTGTCCAAATTTCATAAAAATCGCCCAATTGCCCAGGTTTCCTGAATCCAGCATATCGAGAAAAATCGTACTATTCGAGTATATTATATAATTGTTATTTTGTTTACAATTTCACTGGTTCTCAAAGGTATATCAAATGCATAATCGCACCGACGGTTATTTAAATCGATTCCATATGTTCTATTGAACATTCTGTATTAATTTAATAAATATCGCCCAAAAGCCCAGGTGTCCAGGATCCAACATATCGAGAAAAATCGTACTATTCGAGTATATTATATAATTGTTGTTTTGATTACCATTTCACTTGCCCTAAAGGGTTGACAAAATGCATTATTGAAATGAGGGTTATTCAAATCGATTCCATATGTTCTATTGAACATTCAGAATTAATTTCATAGACATCGCCCAAAAGCCCAGATGTCCAGGATCCAGCATACCGAGAAAAATCGTACTATTCGTGTATATTATATAATTGTTTTTTGTTTACCATTTCACTTGCCATCAAGGGTTGACAAAATGCTTTATTGAAATGAGGGTTATTCAAATCGATTCCATATGTTCTATTGAACATTCAGAATTAATTTCATAAACATCGCCCAAAAGCCCAGGTGTCCAGGATCCAGCATATCGAGAAAATTCGTACTATTCGAGTATATTATATATTGTTGTTGTTTTTTTACTATTTCACTGGCCCTCAAGGGTTGACAAAATGCATTATTGATATGAGGGTTATTCAAATCGATTCCAAATGTATTATTGAACAATTTGTCCAAATTTCATAAAAATCGCCCAATTGCCCAGGTTTCCTGAATCCAGCATATCGAGAAAAATCGTACTATTCGAGTATATTACATAATTGTTATTTTGTTTACCATTTCACTAGTTCTCAAAGGTATATCAAATGCATAATCGCACCGACGCTTATTTAAATCGATTCCATATGTTCTATTGAACATTCAGAATTAATTTCATAAACATCGCCCAAAAGCCCAGGTGTCCAGGATCCAGCATACCGAGAAAAATCGTACTATTCGAGTATATTATATAATAATTCTTTTGTTTACAATTTTACTTGCCTTCAAGGGTTGACAAAATACATTATTTAAATGAAGGTTATTCAAATTGATTCCAAATGTTTTATTGAACATTTTGTCCAAATTTCATAAATATCACCCAAATGCCCAAGTGTTTAGAATCCAGCATACCGAGAAAAATCGTACTATTCGAGTATATTATATAATTGTTATTTTGTTTACCATTTCACTGGTTCTCAAAGGTATATGAAATGCATATTCGCACCGACGGTTATTTAAATCGATTCCATATGTTCTATTGAACATTCTGTATCAATTTAATAAATATCGCCCAAAAGCCCAGGTGTCCAGGATCCAGCATATCGAGAAAAATCGTACTATTCGAGTATATTATATATTGTTGTTGTTTTTTTACTATTTCACTGGCCCTCAAGGGTTGACAAAATGCATTATTGATATGAGGGTTATTCAAATCGATTCCAAATGTATTATTGAACAATTTGTCCAAATTTCATAAAAATCGCCCAATTGCCCAGGTTTCCTGAATCCAGCATATCGAGAAAAATCGTACTATTCGAGTATATTACATAATTGTTATTTTGTTTACCATTTCACTAGTTCTCAAAGGTATATCAAATGCATAATCGCACCGACGCTTATTTAAATCGATTCCATATGTTCTATTGAACATTCAGAATTAATTTCATAAACATCGCCCAAAAGCCCAGGTGTCCAGGATCCAGCATACCGAGAAAAATCGTACTATTCGAGTATATTATATAATTGTTGTTTTGTTTACAATTTCACTTGCCCTCAAGGGTTGACAAAATGCATTATTGAAATGAGGGTTATTCAAATCGATTCCAAATGTTTTATTGAACATTTTGTCCAAATTTCATAAATATCACCCAAATGCCCAAGTGTTTAGAATCCAGCATACCGAGAAAAATCGTACTATTCGAGTATATTATATAATTGTTATTTTGTTTACCATTTCACTGGTTCTCAAAGGTATATCAAATGCATAATCGCACCGACGCTTATTTAAATCGATTCCAAATGTACTATTGAACATTTTGTCCAAATTTCATAAATATCGCCCATAAGCCAAGAAGTCCAGGATCCAGCATATCGAGAAAAATCGCACTATTCGAGTATATTATATAATTATTCTTTTGTTTACAATTTTACTTGCCCTCAAGGGTTGACAAAATACATTATTTAAATGAAGGTTATTCAAATCGATTTCAAATATGCTATTGAACATTCAGAATTAATTTCATAAACATCGCCCAAAAGCCCAGCTGTCCAGGATCCAGCATACCGAGAAAAATCGTACTATTCGAGTATATTATAATTGTTGTTGTTTTTTTACTATTTCACTGGCCCTCAAGGGTTGACAAAATGCATTATTGAAATGAGGGTTATTCAAATCGATTCCATATGTTCTATTGAACATTCAGAATTAATTTCATAAACATCGCCCAAAAGCCCAGGTGTCCAGGATCCAGCATACCGAGAAAAATCGTACTATTCGAGTATATTATATAATTGTTGTTTTGTTTACAATTTCACTTGCCCTCAAGGGTTGACAAAATGCATTATTGAAATGAGGGTTATTCAAATCGATTCCAAATGTTTTATTGAACATTTTGTCCAAATTTCATAAATATCACCCAAATGCACAAGTGTTTAGAATCCAGCATACCGAGAAAAATCGTACTATTCGTGTATATTATATAATTGTTTTTTGTTTACCATTTCACTTGCCCTCAAGGGTTGACAAAATGCTTTATTGAAATGAGGGTTATTCAAATCGATTCCATATGTTCTATTGAACATTCAGAATTAATTTCATAAACATCGCCCAAAAGCCCAGGTGTCCAGGATCCAGCATACCGAGAAAAATCGTACTATTCGAGTATATTATATAATTGTTGTTTTGTTTACAATTTCACTTGCCCTCAAGGGTTGACAAAATGCATTATTGAAATGAGGGTTATTCAAATCGATTCAAAATGTTTTATTGAACATTTTGTCCAAATTTCATAAATATCACCCAAATGCCCAAGTGTTTAGAATCCAGCATACCGAGAAAAATCGTACTATTCGAGTATATTATATAATTGTTATTTTGTTTACCATTTCACTGGTTCTCAAAGGTATATCAAATGCATAATCGCACCGACGCTTATTTAAATCGATTCCAAATGTACTATTGAACATTTTGTCCAAATTTCATAAATATCGGCCATAAGCCAAGAAGTCCAGGATCCAGCATATCGAGAAAAATCGCACTATTCGAGTATATTATATAATTATTCTTTTGTTTACAATTTTACTTGCCCTCAAGGGTTGACAAAATACATTATTTAAATGAAGGTTATTCAAATCGATTTCAAATATGCTATTGAACATTCAGAATTAATTTCATAAACATCGCCCAAAAGCCCAGCTGTCCAGGATCCAGCATACCGAGAAAAATCGTACTATTCGAGTATATTATAATTGTTGTTGTTTTTTTACTATTTCACTGGCCCTCAAGGGTTGACAAAATGCATTATTGAAATGAGGGTTATTCAAATCGATTCCAAATGTTTTATTGAACATTTTGTCCAAATTTCATAAATATCACTTAAATGCTCAAGTGTTTAGAATCCAGCATACCGAGAAAAATCGTACTATTCGTGTATATTATATAATTGTTTTTTGTTTACCATTTCACTTGCCCTCAAGGGTTGACAAAATGCTTTATTGAAATGAGGGTTATTCAAATCGATTCCATATGTTCTATTGAACATTCAGAATTAATTTCATAAACATCGCCCAAAAGCCCAGGTGTCCAGGATCCAGCATACCGAGAAAAATCGTACTATTCGAGTATATTATATAATTGTTGTTTTGTTTACCATTTCACTTGCCCTCAAGGGTTGACAAAATGCTTTATTGAAATGAGGGTTATTCAAATCGATTCCATATGTTCTATTGAACATTCAGAATTAATTTCATAAACATCGCCCAAAAGCCCAGGTGTCCAGGATCCAGCATACCGAGAAAAATCGTACTATTCGAGTATATTATATTATTGTTGTTTTGTTTACAATTTCACTTGCCCTCAAGGGTTGACAAAATGCATTATTGAAATGAGGGTTATTCAAATCGATTCCAAATGTTTTATTGAACATTTTGTCCAAATTTCATAAATATCACCCAAATGCCCAAGTGTTTAGAATCCAGCATACCGAGAAAAATCGTACTATTCGAGTATATTATATAATTGTTATTTTGTTTACCATTTCACTGGTTCTCAAAGGTATATCAAATGCATAATCGCACCGACGCTTATTTAAATCGATTCCAAATGTACTATTGAACATTTTGTCCAAATTTCATAAATATCGGCCATAAGCCAAGAAGTCCAGGATCCAGCATATCGAGAAAAATCGCACTATTCGAGTATATTATATAATTATTCTTTTGTTTACAATTTTACTTGCCCTCAAGGGTTGACAAAATACATTATTTAAATGAAGGTTATTCAAATCGATTTCAAATATGCTATTGAACATTCAGAATTAATTTCATAAACATCGCCCAAAAGCCCAGCTGTCCAGGATCCAGCATACCGAGAAAAATCGTACTATTCGAGTATATTATAATTGTTGTTGTTTTTTTACTATTTCACTGGCCCTCAAGGGTTGACAAAATGCATTATTGAAATGAGGGTTATTCAAATCGATTCCAAATGTTTTATTGAACATTTTGTCCAAATTTCATAAATATCACCCAAATGCTCAAGTGTTTAGAATCCAGCATACCGAGAAAAATCGTACTATTCGTGTATATTATATAATTGTTTTTTGTTTACCATTTCACTTGCCCTCAAGGGTTGACAAAATGCTTTATTGAAATGAGGGTTATTCAAATCGATTCCATATGTTCTATTGAACATTCAGAATTAATTTCATAAACATCGCCCAAAAGCCCAGGTGTCCAGGATCCAGCATACCGAGAAAAATCGTACTATTCGAGTATATTATATAATTGTTGTTTTGTTTACCATTTCACTTGCCCTCAAGGGTTGACAAAATGCTTTATTGAAATGAGGGTTATTCAAATCGATTCCATATGTTCTATTGAACATTCAGAATTAATTTCATAAACATCGCCCAAAAGCCCAGGTGTCCAGGATCCAGCATACCGAGAAAAATCGTACTATTCGAGTATATTATATAATTGTTGTTTTGTTTACAATTTCACTTGCCCTCAAGGGTTGACAAAATGCATTATTGAAATGAGGGTTATTCAAATAGATTTCAAATGTTTTATTGAATATTTTGTCCAAATTTCATAAATATCACCCAAATGCCCAAGTGTTTAGAATCCAGCATACCGAGAAAAATCGTACTATTCCAGTATATTATATAATTGTTATTTTGTTTACCATTTCACTGGTTCTCAAAGGTATATCAAATGCATAATCGCACCGACGCTTATTTAAATCGATTCCAAATGTTCTATTGAACATTTTGTCCAAATTTCATAAATATCGCCCATAAGCCAAGAAGTCCAGGATCCAGCATATCGAGAAAAATCGCACTATTCGAGTATATTATATAATTATTCTTTTGTTTACAATTTTACTTGCCTTCAAGGGTTGACAAAATACATTATTTAAATGAAGGTTATTCAAATTGATTCCAAATGTTTTATTGAACATTTTGTCCAAATTTCATAAATATCACCCAAATGCCCAAGTGTTTAGAATCCAGCATACCGAGAAAAATCGTACTATTCGAGTATATTATATAATTGTTATTTTGTTTACCATTTCACTGGTTCTCAAAGGTATATGAAATGCATATTCGCACCGACGGTTATTTAAATCGATTCCATATGTTCTATTGAACATTCTGTATCAATTTAATAAATATCGCCCAAAAGCCCAGGTGTCCAGGATCCAGCATATCGAGAAAAATCGTACTATTCGAGTATATTATATATTGTTGTTGTTTTTTTACTATTTCACTGGCCCTCAAGGGTTGACAAAATGCATTATTGATATGAGGGTTATTCAAATCGATTCCAAATGTTCCATTGAACATTCTGTAATAATTTCATAAAAATCGCCCAATTGCCCAGGTTTCCAGAATCCAGCATATCGAGAAAAATCGTACTATTCGAGTATATTACATAATTGTTATTTTGTTTACCATTTCACTAGTTCTCAAAGGTATATCAAATGCATAATCGCACCGACGCTTATTTAAATCGATTCCATATGTTCTATTGAACATTCAGAATTAATTTCATAAACATCGCCCAAAAGCCCAGGTGTCCAGGATCCAGCATACCGAGAAAAATCGTACTATTCGAGTATATAATATAATTGTTGTTTTGTTTACAATTTCACTTGCCCTCAAGGGTTGACAAAATGCATTATTGAAATGAGGGTTATTCAAATAGATTTCAAATGTTTTATTGAATATTTTGTCCAAATTTCATAAATATCACCCAAATGCCCAAGTGTTTAGAATCCAGAAAATCGATAAAAATCGCACTATTCGAGTATATTATATAATTATTCTTTTGTTTACAATTTTACTTGCCCTCAAGGGTTGACAAAATACATTATTTAAATGAAGGTTATTCAAATCGATTTCAAATATGCTATTGAACATTCAGAATTAATTTCATAAACATCGCCCAAAAGCCCAGCTGTCCAGGATCCAGCATACCGAGAAAAATCGTACTATTCGAGTATATTAAATATTGTTGTTGTTTTTTTACTATTTCACTGGCCCTCAAGGGTTGACAAAATGCGTTATTAAAATGAGGGTTATTCAAATCGATTCCAAATGTTTTATTGAACAATTTGTCCAAATTTCATAAAAATCGCCCAATTGCCCAGGTTTCCTGAATCCAGCATATCGAGAAAAATCGTACTATTCGAGTATATTATATAATTGTTATTTTGTTTACCATTTCACTGGTTCTCAAAGGTATATCAAATGCATAATCGCACCGACGGTTATTTAAATCGATTCCATATGTTCTATTGAACATTCTGTATTAATTTAATAAATATCGCCCAAAAGCCCAGGTGTCCAGGATCCAACATATCGAGAAAAATCGTACTATTCGAGTATATTATATAATTGTTGTTTTGATTACCATTTCACTTGCCCTAAAGGGTTGACAAAATGCATAATTGAAATGAGGGTTATTCAAATCGATTCCATATGTTCTATTGAACATTCAGAATTAATTTCATAGACATCGCCCAAAAGCCCAGATGTCCAGGATCCAGCATACCGAGAAAAATCGTACTATTCGTGTATATTATATAATTGTTTTTTTTTACCATTTCACTTGCCATCAAGGGTTGACAAAATGCTTTATTGAAATGAGGGTTATTCAAATCGATTCCATATGTTCTATTGAACATTCAGAATTAATTTCATAAACATCGCCCAAAAGCCCAGGTGTCCAGGATCCAGCATACCGAGAAAAATCGTACTATTCGAGTATATTATATATTGTTGTTGTTTTTTTACTATTTCACTGGCCCTCAAGGGTTGACAAAATGCATTATTGAAATGAGGGTTATTCAAATCGATTCCAAATGTTTTATTGAACATTTTGTCCAAATTTCATAAATATCACCCAAATGCCCAAGTGTTTAGAATCCAGCATATCGAGAAAAATCGTACTATTCGAGTATATTATATAATTGTTATTTTGTTTACCATTTCACTGGTTCTCAAAGGTATATCAAATGCATAATCGCACTGACGCTTATTTAAATCGATTCCAAATGTTCTATTGAACATTTTGTCCAAATTTCATAAATATCGCCCATAAGCCAAGAAGTCCAGGATCCAGCATATCGAGAAAAATCGCACTATTCGAATATATTATATAATTATTCTTTTGTTTACAATTTTACTTGCCTTCAAGGGTTGACAAAATACATTATTTAAATGAAGGTTATTTAAATCGATTTCAAATATGCTATTGAACATTCAGAATTAATTTCATAAACATCGCCCAAAAGCCCAGCTGTCCAGGATCCAGCATACCGAGAAAAATCGTACTATTCGAGTATATTATATATTGTTGTTGTTTTTTTACTATTTCACTGGCCCTCAAGGGTTGACAAAATGCATTATTGAAATGAGGGTTATTCAAATCGATTCCAAATGTTTTATTGAACATTTTGACCAAATTTCATAAATATCACCCAAAAGCCCAGATGTCCAGGATCCAGCATACCGAGAAAAATCGTACTATTCGTGTATATTACATAATTGTTATTTTGTTTACCATTTCACTAGTTCTCAAAGGTATATCAAATGCATAATCGCACCGACGCTTATTTAAATCGATTCCATATGTTCTATTGAACATTCAGAATTAATTTCATAAACATCGCCCAAAAGCCCAAGTGTCCAGGATCCAGCATACCGAGAAAAATCGTACTATTCGAGTATATTATATATTGTTGTTGTTTTTTTACTATTTCACTGGCCCTCAAGGGTTGACATAATGCATTATTGAAATGAGGGTTATTCAAATCGATTCCAAATGTTTTATTGAATATTTTGTCCAAATTTCATAAATATCACCCAAATGCCCAAGTGTTTAGAATCCAGCATACCGAGAAAAATCGTACTATTCGAATATATTATATAATTGTTTTTTGTTTACCATTTCACTTGCCCTCAAGAGTTGACAAAATGCTTTATTGAAATGAGGGTTATTCAAATCGATTCCATATGTTCTATTGAACATTCAGAATTAATTTCATAAACATTGCCCAAAAGCCCAGGTGTCCAGGATCCAGCATATCGAGAAAAATCGTACTATTCGAGTATATTATATAATTGTTGTTTTGTTTACCATTTCACTTGCCCTAAAGGGTTGACAAAATGCATTATTGAAATGAGGGTTATTCAAATCGATTCCATATGTTCTATTGAACATTCAGAATTAATTTCATAGACATCGCCCAAAAGCCCAGCTGTCCAGGATCCAGCATACCGAGAAAAATCGTACTATTCGTGTATATTATATAATTGTTTTTTGTTTACCATTTCACTTGCCATCAAGGGTTGACAAAATGCTTTATTGAAATGAGGGTTATTCAAATCGATTCCATATGTTCTATTGAACATTCAGAATTAATTTCATAAACATCGCCCAAAAGCCCAGGTGTCCAGGATCCAGCATACCGAGAAAAATCGTACTATTCGAGTATATTATATATTGTTGTTGTTTTTTTACTATTTCACTGGCCCTCAAGGGTTGACAAAATGCATTATTGAAATGAGGGTTATTCAAATCGATTCCAAATGTTTTATTGAACATTTTGTCCAAATTTCATAAATATCACCCAAATGCCTAAGTGTTTAGAATCCAGCATACCGAGAAAAATCGTACTATTCGAGTATATTATATAATTGTTATTTTGTGTACAATTTCACTGGTTCTCAAAGGTATATCAAATGCATAATCGCACCGACGCTTATTTAAATCGATTCCAAATGTTCTATTGAACATTTTGTCCAAATTTCATAAATATCGCCCATAAGCCAAGAAGTCCAGGATCCAGCATATCGAGAAAAATCGCACTATTCGAGTATATTATATAATTATTCTTTTGTTTACAATTTTACTTGCCCTCAAGGGTTGACAAAATACATTATTTAAATGAAGGTTATTCAAATCGATTTCAAATATGCTATTGAACATTCAGAATTAATTTCATAAACATCGCCCAAAAGCCCAGCTGTCCAGGATCCAGCATACCGAGAAAAATCGTACTATTCGAGTATATTAAATATTGTTGTTGTTTTTTTACTATTTCACTGGCCCTCAAGGGTTGACAAAATGCGTTATTAAAATGAGGGTTATTCAAATCGATTCCAAATGTTTTATTGAACAATTTGTCCAAATTTCATAAAAATCGCCCAATTGCCCAGGTTTCCTGAATCCAGCATATCGAGAAAAATCGTACTATTCGAGTATATTATATAATTGTTATTTTGTTTACCATTTCACTGGTTCTCAAAGGTATATCAAATGCATAATCGCACCGACGGTTATTTAAATCGATTCCATATGTTCTATTGAACATTCTGTATTAATTTAATAAATATCGCCCAAAAGCCCAGGTGTCCAGGATCCAACATATCGAGAAAAATCGTACTATTCGAGTATATTATATAATTGTTGTTTTGATTACCATTTCACTTGCCCTAAAGGGTTGACAAAATGCATAATTGAAATGAGGGTTATTCAAATCGACTCCATATGTTCTATTGAACATTCAGAATTAATTTCATAGACATCGCCCAAAAGCCCAGATGTCCAGGATCCAGCATACCGAGAAAAATCGTACTATTCGTGTATATTATATAATTGTTTTTTTTTACCATTTCACTTGCCATCAAGGGTTGACAAAATGCTTTATTGAAATGAGGGTTATTCAAATCGATTCCATATGTTCTATTGAACATTCAGAATTAATTTCATAAACATCGCCCAAAAGCCCAGGTGTCCAGGATCCAGCATACCGAGAAAAATCGTACTATTCGAGTATATTATATATTGTTGTTGTTTTTTTACTATTTCACTGGCCCTCAAGGGTTGACAAAATGCATTATTGAAATGAGGGTTATTCAAATCGATTCCAAATGTTTTATTGAACATTTTGTCCAAATTTCATAAATATCACCCAAATGCCCAAGTGTTTAGAATCCAGCATATCGAGAAAAATCGTACTATTCGAGTATATTATATAATTGTTATTTTGTTTACCATTTCACTGGTTCTCAAAGGTATATCAAATGCATAATCGCACTGACGCTTATTTAAATCGATTCCAAATGTTCTATTGAACATTTTGTCCAAATTTCATAAATATCGCCCATAAGCCAAGAAGTCCAGGATCCAGCATATCGAGAAAAATCGCACTATTCGAATATATTATATAATTATTCTTTTGTTTACAATTTTACTTGCCTTCAAGGGTTGACAAAATACATTATTTAAATGAAGGTTATTTAAATCGATTTCAAATATGCTATTGAACATTCAGAATTAATTTCATAAACATCGCCCAAAAGCCCAGCTGTCCAGGATCCAGCATACCGAGAAAAATCGTACTATTCGAGTATATTATATATTGTTGTTGTTTTTTTACTATTTCACTGGCCCTCAAGGGTTGACAAAATGCATTATTGAAATGAGGGTTATTCAAATCGATTCCAAATGTTTTATTGAACATTTTGACCAAATTTCATAAATATCACCCAAAAGCCCAGATGTCCAGGATCCAGCATACCGAGAAAAATCGTACTATTCGTGTATATTACATAATTGTTATTTTGTTTACCATTTCACTAGTTCTCAAAGGTATATCAAATGCATAATCGCACCGACGCTTATTTAAATCGATTCCATATGTTCTATTGAACATTCAGAATTAATTTCATAAACATCGCCCAAAAGCCCAAGTGTCCAGGATCCAGCATACCGAGAAAAATCGTACTATTCGAGTATATTATATATTGTTGTTGTTTTTTTACTATTTCACTGGCCCTCAAGGGTTGACATAATGCATTATTGAAATGAGGGTTATTCAAATCGATTCCAAATGTTTTATTGAATATTTTGTCCAAATTTCATAAATATCACCCAAATGCCCAAGTGTTTAGAATCCAGCATACCGAGAAAAATCGTACTATTCGAATATATTATATAATTGTTTTTTGTTTACCATTTCACTTGCCCTCAAGAGTTGACAAAATGCTTTATTGAAATGAGGGTTATTCAAATCGATTCCATATGTTCTATTGAACATTCAGAATTAATTTCATAAACATCGCCCAAAAGCCCAGGTGTCCAGGATCCAGCATATCGAGAAAAATCGCACTATTCGAGTATATTATATAATTATTCTTTTGTTTACAATTTTACTTGCCCTCAAGGGTTGACAAAATACATTATTTAAATGAAGGTTATTCAAATCGATTTCAAATATGCTATTGAACATTCAGAATTAATTTCATAAACATCGCCCAAAAGCCCAGCTGTCCAGGATCCAGCATACCGAGAAAAATCGTACTATTCGAGTATATTAAATATTGTTGTTGTTTTTTTACTATTTCACTGGCCCTCAAGGGTTGACAAAATGCTTTATTGAAATGAGGGTTATTCAAATCGATTCCATATGTTCTATTGAACATTCAGAATTAATTTCATAAACATCGCCCAAAAGCCCAGGTGTCCAGGATCCAGCATACCGAGAAAAATCGTACTATTCGAGTATATTATATATTGTTGTTGTTTTTTACTATTTCACTGGCCCTCAAGGGTTGACAAAATGCATTATTGAAATGAGGGTTATTCAAATCGATTCCAAATGTTTTATTGAACATTTTGTCCAAATTTCATAAATATCACCCAAATGCCCAAGTGTTTAGAATCCAGCATACCGAGAAAAATCGTACTATTCGAGTATATTATATAATTGTTATTTTGTTTACAATTTCACTGGTTCTCAAAGGTATATCAAATGCATAATCGCACCGACGCTTATTTAAATCGATTCCAAATGTTCTATTGAACATTTTGTCCAAATTTCATAAATATCGCCCATAAGCCAAGAAGTCCAGGATCCAGCATATCGAGAAAAATCGCACTATTCGAGTATATTATATAATTATTCTTTTGTTTACAATTTTACTTGCCTTCAAGGGTTGACAAAATACATTATTTAAATGAAGGTTATTCAAATCGATTTCAAATATGCTATTGAACATTCAGAATTAATTTCATAAACATCGCCCAAAAGCCCAGCTGTCCAGGATCCAGCATACCGAGAAAAATCGTACTATTCGAGTATATTATATATTGTTGTTGTTTTTTTACTATTTCACTGGCCCTCAAGGGTTGACAAAATGCATTATTGAAATGAGGGTTATTCAAATCGATTCCAAATGTTTTATTGAACATTTTGTCCAAATTTCATAAATATCACCCAAATGCCCAAGTGTTTAGAATCCAGCATACCGAGAAAAATCGTACTATTCGAGTATATTATATAATTGTTATTTTGTTTACCATTTCACTGGTTCTCAAAGGTATATCAAATGCATATTCACACTGACGGTTATTTAAATCGATTCCATATGTTCTATTGAACATTCTGTATTAATTTAATAAATATCGCCCAAAAGCCCAGGTGTCCAGGATCCAGCATATCGAGAAAAATCGTACTATTCGAGTATATTATATATTGTTGTTGTTTTTTTACTATTTCACTGGCCCTCAAGGGTTGACAAAATGCCTAATTGATATGAGGGTTATTCAAATCGATTCCAAATGTTCCATTGAACATTCTGTAATAATTTCATAAAAATCGCCCAATTGCCCAGGTTTCCAGAATCCAGCATATCGAGAAAAATCGTACTATTCGAGTATATTACATAATTGTTATTTTGTTTACCATTTCACTAGTTCTCAAAGGTATATCAAATGCATAATCGCACCGACGCTTATTTAAATCGATTCCATATGTTCTATTGAACATTCAGAATTAATTTCATAAACATCGCCCAAAAGCCCAGGTGTCCAGGATCCAGCATACCGAGAAAAATCGTACTATTCGAGTATATAATATATTGTTGTTGTTTTTTTACTATTTCACTGGCCCTCAAGGGTTGACATAATGCATTATTGAAATGAGGGTTATTCAAATCGATTCCAAATGTTTTATTGAATATTTTTGTCCAAATTTCATAAATATCACCCAAATGCCCAAGTGTTTAGAATCCAGCATACCGAGAAAAATCGTACTATTCGAGTATATTATATAATTGTTTTTTGTTTACCATTTCACTGGTTCTCAAAGGTATATCAAATGCATAATCGCACCGACGCTTATTTAAATCGATTCCAAATGTTCTATTGAACTTTTTGTCCAAATTTCATAAATATCGCCCATAAGCCAAGAAGTCCAGGATCCAGCATATCGAGAAAAATCGCACTATTCGAGTATATTATATAATTATTCTTTTGTTTACAATTTTACTTGCCCTCAAGGGTTGACAAAATACATTATTTAAATGAAGGTTATTCAAATCGATTTCAAATATGCTATTGAACATTCAGAATTAATTTCATAAACATCGCCCAAAAGCCCAGCTGTCCAGGATCCAGCATACCGAGAAAAATCGTACTATTCGAGTATATTAAAAATTGTTGTTGTTTTTTTACTATTTCACTGGCCCTCAAGGGTTGACAAAATGCGTTATTAAAATGAGGGTTATTCAAATTGATTCCAAATGTTTTATTGAACAATTTGTCCAAATTTCATAAAAATCGCCCAATTGCCCAGGTTTCCTGAATCCAGCATATCGAGAAAAATCGTACTATTCGAGTATATTATATAATTGTTATTTTGTTTACCATTTCACTGGTTCTCAAAGGTATATCAAATGCATAATCGCACTGACGCTTATTTAAATCGATTCCAAATGTTCTATTGAACATTTTGTCCAAATTTCATAAATATCGCCCATAAGCCAAGAAGTCCAGGATCCAGCATATCGAGAAAAATCGCACTATTCGAATATATTATATAATTATTCTTTTGTTTACAATTTTACTTGCCTTCAAGGGTTGACAAAATACATTATTTAAATGAAGGTTATTTAAATCGATTTCAAATATGCTATTGAACATTCAGAATTAATTTCATAAACATCGCCCAAAAGCCCAGCTGTCCAGGATCCAGCATACCGAGAAAAATCGTACTATTCGAGTATATTATATATTGTTGTTGTTTTTTTACTATTTCACTGGCCCTCAAGGGTTGACAAAATGCATTATTGAAATGAGGGTTATTCAAATCGATTCCAAATGTTTTATTGAACATTTTGACCAAATTTCATAAATATCACCCAAAAGCCCAGATGTCCAGGATCCAGCATACCGAGAAAAATCGTACTATTCGTGTATATTACATAATTGTTATTTTGTTTACCATTTCACTAGTTCTCAAAGGTATATCAAATGCATAATCGCACCGACGCTTATTTAAATCGATTCCATATGTTCTATTGAACATTCAGAATTAATTTCATAAACATCGCCCAAAAGCCCAAGTGTCCAGGATCCAGCATACCGAGAAAAATCGTACTATTCGAGTATATTATATATTGTTGTTGTTTTTTTACTATTTCACTGGCCCTCAAGGGTTGACATAATGCATTATTGAAATGAGGGTTATTCAAATCGATTCCAAATGTTTTATTGAATATTTTGTCCAAATTTCATAAATATCACCCAAATGCCCAAGTGTTTAGAATCCAGCATACCGAGAAAAATCGTACTATTCGAATATATTATATAATTGTTTTTTGTTTACCATTTCACTTGCCCTCAAGAGTTGACAAAATGCTTTATTGAAATGAGGGTTATTCAAATCGATTCCATATGTTCTATTGAACATTCAGAATTAATTTCATAAACATCGCCCAAAAGCCCAGGTGTCCAGGATCCAGCATATCGAGAAAAATCGCACTATTCGAGTATATTATATAATTATTCTTTTGTTTACAATTTTACTTGCCCTCAAGGGTTGACAAAATACATTATTTAAATGAAGGTTATTCAAATCGATTTCAAATATGCTATTGAACATTCAGAATTAATTTCATAAACATCGCCCAAAAGCCCAGCTGTCCAGGATCCAGCATACCGAGAAAAATCGTACTATTCGAGTATATTAAATATTGTTGTTGTTTTTTTACTATTTCACTGGCCCTCAAGGGTTGACAAAATGCTTTATTGAAATGAGGGTTATTCAAATCGATTCCATATGTTCTATTGAACATTCAGAATTAATTTCATAAACATCGCCCAAAAGCCCAGGTGTCCAGGATCCAGCATACCGAGAAAAATCGTACTATTCGAGTATATTATATATTGTTGTTGTTTTTTACTATTTCACTGGCCCTCAAGGGTTGACAAAATGCATTATTGAAATGAGGGTTATTCAAATCGATTCCAAATGTTTTATTGAACATTTTGTCCAAATTTCATAAATATCACCCAAATGCCCAAGTGTTTAGAATCCAGCATACCGAGAAAAATCGTACTATTCGAGTATATTATATAATTGTTATTTTGTTTACAATTTCACTGGTTCTCAAAGGTATATCAAATGCATAATCGCACCGACGCTTATTTAAATCGATTCCAAATGTTCTATTGAACATTTTGTCCAAATTTCATAAATATCGCCCATAAGCCAAGAAGTCCAGGATCCAGCATATCGAGAAAAATCGCACTATTCGAGTATATTATATAATTATTCTTTTGTTTACAATTTTACTTGCCTTCAAGGGTTGACAAAATACATTATTTAAATGAAGGTTATTCAAATCGATTTCAAATATGCTATTGAACATTCAGAATTAATTTCATAAACATCGCCCAAAAGCCCAGCTGTCCAGGATCCAGCATACCGAGAAAAATCGTACTATTCGAGTATATTATATATTGTTGTTGTTTTTTTACTATTTCACTGGCCCTCAAGGGTTGACAAAAATGCATTATTGAAATGAGGGTTATTCAAATCGATTCCAAATGTTTTATTGAACATTTTGTCCAAATTTCATAAATATCACCCAAATGCCCAAGTGTTTAGAATCCAGCATACCGAGAAAAATCGTACTATTCGAGTATATTATATAATTGTTATTTTGTTTACCATTTCACTGGTTCTCAAAGGTATATCAAATGCATATTCACACTGACGGTTATTTAAATCGATTCCATATGTTCTATTGAACATTCTGTATTAATTTAATAATATCGCCCAAAAGCCCAGGTGTCCAGGATCCAGCATATCGAGAAAAATCGTACTATTCGAGTATATTATATATTGTTGTTGTTTTTTTTACTATTTCACTGGCCCTCAAGGGTTGACAAAATGCCTAATTGATATGAGGGTTATTCAAATCGATTCCAAATGTTCCATTGAACATTCTGTAATAATTTCATAAAAATCGCCCAATTGCCCAGGTTTCCAGAATCCAGCATATCGAGAAAAATCGTACTATTCGAGTATATTACATAATTGTTATTTTGTTTACCATTTCACTAGTTCTCAAAGGTATATCAAATGCATAATCGCACCGACGCTTATTTAAATCGATTCCATATGTTCTATTGAACATTCAGAATTAATTTCATAAACATCGCCCAAAAGCCCAGGTGTCCAGGATCCAGCATACCGAGAAAAATCGTACTATTCGAGTATATAATATATTGTTGTTGTTTTTTTACTATTTCACTGGCCCTCAAGGGTTGACATAATGCATTATTGAAATGAGGGTTATTCAAATCGATTCCAAATGTTTTATTGAATATTTTGTCCAAATTTCATAAATATCACCCAAATGCCCAAGTGTTTAGAATCCAGCATACCGAGAAAAATCGTACTATTCGAGTATATTATATAATTGTTTTTTGTTTACCATTTCACTGGTTCTCAAAGGTATATCAAATGCATAATCGCACCGACGCTTATTTAAATCGATTCCAAATGTTCTATTGAACTTTTTGTCCAAATTTCATAAATATCGCCCATAAGCCAAGAAGTCCAGGATCCAGCATATCGAGAAAAATCGCACTATTCGAGTATATTATATAATTATTCTTTTGTTTACAATTTTACTTGCCCTCAAGGGTTGACAAAATACATTATTTAAATGAAGGTTATTCAAATCGATTTCAAATATGCTATTGAACATTCAGAATTAATTTCATAAACATCGCCCAAAAGCCCAGCTGTCCAGGATCCAGCATACCGAGAAAAATCGTACTATTCGAGTATATTAAAAATTGTTGTTGTTTTTTTACTATTTCACTGGCCCTCAAGGGTTGACAAAATGCGTTATTAAAATGAGGGTTATTCAAATTGATTCCAAATGTTTTATTGAACAATTTGTCCAAATTTCATAAAAATCGCCCAATTGCCCAGGTTTCCTGAATCCAGCATATCGAGAAAAATCGTACTATTCGAGTATATTATATAATTGTTATTTTGTTTACCATTTCACTGGTTCTCAAAGGTATATCAAATGCATAATCGCACCGTCGGTTATTTAAATCGATTCCATATGTTCTATTGAACATTCTGTATTAATTTAATAAATATCGCCCAAAAGCCCAGGTGTCCAGGATCCAGCATATCGAGAAAAATCGTACTATTCGAGTATATTATATAATTGTTGTTTTGTTTACCATTTCACTTGCCCTAAAGGGTTGACAAAATGCATTATTGAAATGAGGGTTATTCAAATCGATTCCATATGTTCTATTGAACATTCAGAATTAATTTCATAGACATCGCCCAAAAGCCCAGCTGTCCAGGATCCAGCATACCGAGAAAAATCGTACTATTCGTGTATATTATATAATTGTTTTTTGTTTACCATTTCACTTGCCATCAAGGGTTGACAAAATGCTTTATTGAAATGAGGGTTATTCAAATCGATTTCAAATATGCTATTGAACATTCAGAATTATTTTCATAAACATCGCCCAAAAGCCCAGCTGTCCAGGATCCAGCATACCGAGAAAAATCGTACTAATCGAGTATATTATAATTGTTGTTGTTTTTTTACTATTTCACTGGCCCTCAAGGGTTGACAAAATGCATTATTGAAATGAGGGTTATTCAAATCGATTCCAAATGTTTTATTGAACATTTTGTCCAAATTTCATAAATATCACCCAAATGCACAAGTGTTTAGAATCCAGCATACCGAGAAAAATCGTACTATTCGAGTATATTATATAATTGTTATTTTGTTTACCATTTCACTGGTTCTCAAAGGTATATCAAATGCATATTCGCACCGACGGTTATTTAAATCGATTCCATATGTTCTATTGAACATTCAGAATTAATTTCATAAACATCGCCCAAAAGCCCAGGTGTCCAGGATCCAGTATACCGAGAAAAATCGTACTATTCGAGTATATTATATATTGTTGTTTTGTTTACCATTTCACTTGCCCTCAAGGGTTGACAAAATGCATTATTGAAATGAGGGTTATTCAAATCGATTCAATATGTTCTATTGAACATTCAGAATTAATTTCATAGACATCGCCCAAAAGCCCAGATGTCCAGGATCCAGCATACCGAGAAAAATCGTACTATTCGTGTATATTATATAATTGTTTTTTGTTTACCATTTCACTTGCCCTCAAGGGTTGACAAAATGCTTTATTGAAATGAGGGTTATTCAAATCGATTCCATATGTTCTATTGAACATTCAGAATTAATTTCATAAACATCGCCCAAAAGCCCAGGTGTCCAGGATCCAGCACACCGAGAAAAATCGTACTATTCGAGTACATTATATATTGTTGTTGTTTTTTTACTATTTCACTGGCCCTTAGGGTTGACAAAATGCATTATTGATATGAGGGTTATTCAAATCGATTCCAAATGTTCCATTGAACATTCTGTAATAATTTCATAAAAATCGCCCAATCGCCCAGGTTTCCAGAATCCAGCATATCGAGAAAAATCGTTCTATTCGAGTATATTACATAATTGTTATTTTGTTTACCATTTCACTAGTTCTCAAAGGTATATCAAATGCATAATCGCACCGACGCTTATTTAAATCGATTCCATATGTTCTATTGAACATTCAGAATTAATTTCATAAACATCGCCCAAAAGCCCAGGTGTCCAGGATCCAGCATACCGAGAATAATCGTACTATTCGAGTATATTATATATTGTTGTTGTTTTTTTACTATTTCACTGGCCCTCAAGGGTCGACAAAATGCATTATTGAAATGAGGGTTATTCAAATCGATTCCAAATGTTTTATTGAACATTTTGCCCAAATTTCATAAATATCACCCAAATGCCCAAGTGTTTAGAATCCAGCATACCGAGAAAAATCGTACTATTCGAGTATATTATATAATTGTTATTTTGTTTACCATTTCACTGGTTCTCAAAGGTATATCAAATGCATAATCGCACCGACGCTTATTTAAATCGATTCCAAATGTTCTATTGAACTTTTTGTCCAAATTTCATAAATATCGCCCATAAGCCAAGAAGTCCAGGATCCAGCATATCGAGAAAAATCGCACTATTCGAGTATATTATATAATTATTCTTTTGTTTACAATTTTACTTGCCTTCAAGGGTTGACAAAATACATTATTTAAATGAAGGTTATTCAAATCGATTCCAAATGTTTTATTGAACATTTTGTCCAAATTTCATAAATATCACCCAAATGCCCAAGTGTTTAGAATCCAGCATACCGAGAAAAATCGTACTATTGGAGTATATTATATAATTGTTATTTTGTTTACCATTTCACTGGTTCTCAAAGGTATATCAAATGCATATTCGCACTGACGGTTATTTAAATCGATTCCATATGTTCTATTGAACATTCTGTATTAATTTAATAAATATCGCCCAAAAGCCCAGGTGTCCAGGATCCAGCATATCGAGAAAAATCGTACTATTCGAGTATATTATATATTGTTGTTGTTTTTTTACTATTTCACTGGCCCTCAAGGGTTGACAAAATGCATTATTGATATGAGGGTTATTCAAATCGATTCCAAATGTTCCATTGAACATTCTGTAATAATTTCATAAAAATCGCCCAATTGCCCAGGTTTCCAGATTCCAGCATATCGAGAAAAATCGTACTATTCGAGTATATTACATAATTGTTATTTTGTTTACCATTTCACTAGTTCTCAAAGGTATATCAAATGCATAATCGCACCGACGCTTATTTAAATCGATTCCATATGTTCTATTGAACATTCAGAATTAATTTCATAAACATCGCCCAAAAGCCCAGGTGTCCAGGATCCAGCATACCGAGAAAAATCGTACTATTCGAGTATATTATATTTTGTTGTTGTTTTTTTACTATTTCACTGGCCCTCAAGGGTTGACATAATGCATTATTGAAATGAGGGTTATTCAAATCGATTCCAAATGTTTTATTGAATATTTTGTCCAAATTTCATAAATATCACCCAAATGCCCAAGTGTTTAGAATCCAGCATACCGAGAAAAATCGTACTATTCGAGTATATTATATAATTGTTTTTTGTTTACCATTTCACTTGCCCTCAAGGGTTGACAAAATGCTTTATTGAAATGAGGGTTATTCAAATCGATTCCATATGTTCTATTGAACATTCAGAATTAATTTCATAAACATCGCCCAAAAGCCCAGGTGTCCAGGATCCAGCATATCGAGAAAAATCGCACTATTCGAGTATATTATATAATTATTCTTTTGTTTACAATTTTACTTGCCCTCAAGGGTTGACAAAATACATTATTTAAATGAAGCTTAATCAAATCGATTTCAAATATGCTATTGAACATTCAGAATTAATTTCATAAACATCGCCCAAAAGCCCAGCTGTCCAGGATCCAGCATACCGAGAAAAATCGTACTATTCGAGTATATTAAATATTGTTGTTGTTTTTTTACTATTTCACTGGCCCTCAAGGGTTGACAAAATGCGTTATTAAAATGAGGATTATTCAAATCGATTCCAAATGTTTTATTGAACAATTTGTCCAAATTTCATAAAAATCGCCCAATTGCCCAGGTTTCCTGAATCCAGCATATCGAGAAAAATCGTACTATTCGAGTATATTATATAATTGTTATTTTGTTTACCATTTCACTGGTTCTCAAAGGTATATCAAATGCATAATCGCACCGACGGTTATTTAAATCGATTCCATATATTCTATTGAACATTCTGTATTAATTTAATAAATATCACCCAAAAGCCCAGGTGTCCAGGATCCAGCATATCGAGAAAAATCGTACTATTCGAGTATATTATATAATTGTTGTTTTGTTTACCATTTCACTTGCCCTAAAGGGTTGACAAAATGCATTATTGAAATGAGGGTTATTCAAATCGATTCCATATGTTCTATTGAACATTCAGAATTAATTTCATAGACATCGCCCAAAAGCCCAGATGTCCAGGATCCAGCATACCGAGAAAAATCGTACTATTCGTGTATATTATATAATTGTTTTTTGTTTACCATTTCACTTGCCATCAAGGGTTGACAAAATGCTTTATTGAAATGAGGGTTATTCAAATCGAGTCCATATGTTCTATTGAACATTCAGAATTAATTTCATAAACATCGCCCAAAAGCCCAGGTGTCCAGGATCCAGCATACCGAGAAAAATCGTACTATTCGAGTATATTATATATTGTTGTTGTTTTTTTACTATTTCACTGGCCCTCAAGGGTTGACAAAATGCATTATTGAAATGAGGGTTATTCAAATCGATTCCAAATGTTTTATTGAACATTTTGTCCAAATTTCATAAATATCACCCAAATGCCCAAGTGTTTAGAATCCAGCATACCGAGAAAAATCGTACTATTCGAGTATATTATATAATTGTTATTTTGTTTACAATTTCACTGGTTCTCAAAGGTTTATCAAATGCATAATCGCACCGACGCTAATTTAAATCGATTCCAAATGTTCTATTGAACATTTTGTCCAAATTTCATAAATACCGCCCATAAGCCAAGAAGTCCAGGATCCAGCATATCGAGAAAAATCGCACTATTCGAGTATATTATATAATTATTCTTTTGTTTACAATTTCACTGGTTCTCAAAGGTATATCAAATGCATATTCGCACCGACGGTTATTTAAATCGATTACATATGTTTTATTGAACATTCAGAATTAATTTCATAAACATCGCCCAAAAGCCCAGCTGTCCAGGATCCAGCATACCGAGAAAAATCGTACTATTCGAGTATATTATATAATTGTTATTTTGTTTACCATTTCACTGGTTCTCAAAGGTATATCAAATGCATATTCGCACCGACGGTTATTTAAATCGATTCCATATGTTCTATTGAACATTCAGAATTAATTTCATAAACATCGCCCAAAAGCCCAGGTGTCCAGGATCCAGCATATCGAGAAAAATCGCACTATTCGAGTATATTATATAATTATTCTTTTGTTTACAATTTTACTTGCCCTCAAGGGTTGACAAAATACATTATTTAAATGAAGCTTAATCAAATCGATTTCAAATATGCTATTGAACATTCAGAATTAATTTCATAAACATCGCCCAAAAGCCCAGCTGTCCAGGATCCAGCATACCGAGAAAAATCGTACTATTCGAGTATATTAAATATTGTTGTTGTTTTTTTACTATTTCACTGGCCCTCAAGGGTTGACAAAATGCGTTATTAAAATGAGGGTTATTCAAATCGATTCCAAATGTTTTATTGAACAATTTGTCCAAATTTCATAAAAATCGCCCAATTGCCCAGGTTTCCTGAATCCAGCATATCGAGAAAAATCGTACTATTCGAGTATATTATATAATTGTTATTTTGTTTACCATTTCACTGGTTCTCAAAGGTATATCAAATGCATAATCGCACCGACGGTTATTTAAATCGATTCCATATGTTCTATTGAACATTCTGTATTAATTTAATAAATATCACCCAAAAGCCCAGGTGTCCAGGATCCAGCATATCGAGAAAAATCGTACTATTCGAGTATATTATATAATTGTTGTTTTGTTTACCATTTCACTTGCCCTAAAGGGTTGACAAAATGCATTATTGAAATGAGGGTTATTCAAATCGATTCCATATGTTCTATTGAACATTCAGAATTAATTTCATAGACATCGCCCAAAAGCCCAGATGTCCAGGATCCAGCATACCGAGAAAAATCGTACTATTCGTGTATATTATATAATTGTTTTTTGTTTACCATTTCACTTGCCATCAAGGGTTGACAAAATGCTTTATTGAAATGAGGGTTATTCAAATCGAGTCCATATGTTCTATTGAACATTCAGAATTAATTTCATAAACATCGCCCAAAAGCCCAGGTGTCCAGGATCCAGCATACCGAGAAAAATCGTACTATTCGAGTATATTATATATTGTTGTTGTTTTTTTACTATTTCACTGGCCCTCAAGGGTTGACAAAATGCATTATTGAAATGAGGGTTATTCAAATCGATTCCAAATGTTTTATTGAACATTTTGTCCAAATTTCATAAATATCACCCAAATGCCCAAGTGTTTAGAATCCAGCATACCGAGAAAAATCGTACTATTCGAGTATATTATATAATTGTTATTTTGTTTACAATTTCACTGGTTCTCAAAGGTTTATCAAATGCATAATCGCACCGACGCTAATTTAAATCGATTCCAAATGTTCTATTGAACATTTTGTCCAAATTTCATAAATACCGCCCATAAGCCAAGAAGTCCAGGATCCAGCATATCGAGAAAAATCGCACTATTCGAGTATATTATATAATTATTCTTTTGTTTACAATTTCACTGGTTCTCAAAGGTATATCAAATGCATATTCGCACCGACGGTTATTTAAATCGATTACATATGTTCTATTGAACATTCAGAATTAATTTCATAAACATCGCCCAAAAGCCCAGCTGTCCAGGATCCAGCATACCGAGAAAAATCGTACTATTCGAGTATATTATATAATTGTTATTTTGTTTACCATTTCACTGGTTCTCAAAGGTATATCAAATGCATATTCGCACCGACGGTTATTTAAATCGATTCCATATGTTCTATTGAACATTCAGAATTAATTTCATAAACATCGCCCAAAAGCCCAGGTGTCCAGGATCCAGCATACCGAGAAAAATCGTACTATTCGAGTATATTATATATTGTTGTTGTTTTTTTACTATTTCACTGGCCCTCAAGGGTTGACAAAATGCATTATTGAAATGAGGGTTATTCAAATCGATTCCAAATGTTTTATTGAACATTTTGTCCAAATTTCATAAATATCACCCAAATGCCCAAGTGTTTAGAATCCAGCATACCGAGAAAAATCGTACTATTCGAGTATATTATATAATTGTTATTTTGTTTACCATTTCACTGGTTCTCAAAGGTATATCAAATGCATATTCGCACCGACGGTTATTTAAATCGATTCCATATATTCTATTGAACATTCAGAATTAATTTCATAGACATCGCCCAAAAGCCCAGATGTCCAGGATCCAGCATATCGAGAAAAATCGTACTATTCGAGTATATTATATATTGTTGTTGTTTTTTTACTATTTCACTGGCCCTCAAGGGTTGACAAAATGCATTATTGATATGAGGGTTATTCAAATCGATTCCAAATGTTCCATTGAACATTCTGTAATAATTTCATAAAAATCGCCCAATTGCCCAGGTTTCCAGAATCCAGCATATCGAGAAAAATCGTACTATTCGAGTATATTACATATTGTTATTTTGTTTACCATTTCACTAGTTCTCAAAGGTATATCATATGCATAATCGCACCGACGCTTATTTAAATCGATTCCATATGTTCTATTGAACATTCAGAATTAATTTCATAAACATCGCCCAAAAGCCCAGGTGTCCAGGATCCAGCATACCGAGAAAAATCGTACTATTCGAGTATATTATATATTGTTGTTGTTTTTTTACTATTTCACTGGCCCTCAAGGGTTGACATAATGCATTATTGAAATGAGGGTTATTCAAATCGATTCCAAATGTTTTATTGAATATTTTGTCCAAATTTCATAAATATCACCCAAATGCCCAAGTGTTTAGAATCCAGCATACCGAGAAAAATCGTACTATTCGAGTATATTATATAATTGTTTTTTGTTTACCATTTCACTTGCCCTCAAGGGTTGACAAAATGCTTTATTGAAATGAGGGTTATTCAAATCGATTCCATATGTTCTATTGAACATTCAGAATTAATTTCATAAACATCGCCCAAAAGCCCAGGTGTCCAGGATCCAGCATATCGAGAAAAATCGCACTATTCGAGTATATTATATAATTATTCTTTTGTTTACAATTTTACTTGCCCTCAAGGGTTGACAAAATACATTATTGAAATGAGGGTTATTCAAATCGATTCCATATGTTCTATTGAACATTCAGAATTAATTTCATAGATATCGCCCAAAAGCCCAGATGTCCAGGATCCAGCATACCGAGAAAAATCGTACTATTCGTGTATATTATATAATTGTTTTTTGTTTACCATTTCACTGGTTCTCAAAGGTATATCAAATGCATAATCGCACCGACGGTTATTTAAATCGATTCCATATGTTCTATTGAACATTCTGTATTAATTTAATAAATATCGCCCAAAAGCCCAGGTGTCCAGGATCCAGCATATCGAGAAAAATCGTACTATTCGAGTATATTATATAATTGTTGTTTTGTTTACCATTTCACTTGCCCTAAAGGGTTGACAAAATGCATTATTGAAATGAGGGTTATTCAAATCGATTCCATATGTTCTATTGAACATTCAGAATTAATTTCATAGACATCGCCCAAAAGCCCAGATGTCCAGGATCCAGCATACCGAGAAAAATCGTACTATTCGTGTATATTATATAATTGTTTTTTGTTTACCATTTCACTTGCCATCAAGGGTTGACAAAATGCTTTATTGAAATGAGGGTTATTCAAATCGATTCCATATGTTCTATTGAACATTCAGAATTAATTTCATAAACATCGCCCAAAAGCCCAGGTGTCCAGGATCCAGCATACCGAGAAAAATCTTACTATTCGAGTATATTATATATTGTTGTTGTTTTTTTACTATTTCACTGGCCCTCAAGGGTTGACAAAATGCATTATTGAAATGAGGGTTATTCAAATCGATTCCAAATGTTTTATTGAACATTTTGTCCAAATTTCATAAATATCACCCAAATGCCCAAGTGTTTAGAATCCAGCATACCGAGAAAAATCGTACTATTCGAGTATATTATATAATTGTTATTTTGTTTACAATTTCACTGGTTCTCAAAGGTATATCAAATGCATAATCGCACCGACGCTTATTTAAATCGATTCCAAATGTTCTATTGAACATTTTGTCCAAATTTCATAAATATCGCCCATAAGCCAAGAAGTCCAGGATCCAGCATATCGAGAAAAATCGCACTATTCGAGTATATTATATAATTATTCTTTTGTTTACAATTTTACTTGCCCTCAAGGGTTGACAAAATACATTATTTAAATGAAGGTTATTCAAATCGATTTCAAATATGCTATTGAACATTCAGAATTATTTTCATAAACATCGCCCAAAAGCCCAGCTGTCCAGGATCCAGCATACCGAGAAAAATCGTACTATTCGAGTATATTATAATTGTTGTTGTTTTTTTACTATTTCACTGGCCCTCAAGGGTTGACAAAATGCATTATTGAAATGAGGGTTATTCAAATCGATTCCAAATGTTTTATTGAACATTTTGTCCAAATTTCATAAATATCACCCAAATGCACAAGTGTTTAGAATCCAGCATACCGAGAAAAATCGTACTATTCGAGTATAGTATATAATTGTTATTTTGTTTACCATTTCACTGGTTCTCAAAGGTATATCAAATGCATATTCGCACCGACGGTTATTTAAATCGATTCCATATGTTCTATTGAATATTCAGAATTAATTTCATAAACATCGCCCAAAAGCCCAGGTGTCCAGGATCCAGCATACCGAGAAAAATCGTACTATTCGAGTATATTATATATTGTTGTTGTTTTTTTACTATTTCACTGGCCCTCAAGGGTTGACAAAATGCATTATTGAAATGAGGGTTATTCAAATCGATTCCAAATGTTTTATTGAACATTTTGTCCAAATTTCATAAATATCACCCAAATGCCCAAGTGTTTAGAATCCAGCATACCGAGAAAAATCGTACTATTCGAGTATATTATATAATTGTTATTTTGTTTACCATTTCACTGGTTCTCAAAGGTATATCAAATGCATATTCGCACCGACGGTTATTTAAATCGATTCCATATGTTCTATTGAACATTCTGTATTAATTTAATAAATAGCGCCCAAAAGCCCAGGTGTCCAGGATCCAGCATATCGAGAAAAATCGTACTATTCGAGTATATTATATAATTGTTGTTTTGTTTACCATTTCACTTGCCCTCAAGGGTTGACAAAATGCATTATTGAAATGAGGGTTATTCAAATCGATTCAATATGTTCTATTGAACATTCAGAATTAATTTCATAGACATCGCCCAAAAGCCCAGATGTCCAGGATCCAGCATACCGAGAAAAATCGTACTATTCGTGTATATTATATAATTGTTTTTTGTTTACCATTTCACTTGCCCTCAAGGGTTGACAAAATGCTTTATTGAAATGAGGGTTATTCAAATCGATTCCATATGTTCTATTGAACATTCAGAATTAATTTCATAAACATCGCCCAAAAGCCCAGGTGTCCAGGATCCAGCATACCGAGAAAAATCGTACTATTCGAGTATATTATATATTGTTGTTGTTTTTTTACTATTTCACTGGCCCTCAAGGGTTGACAAAATGCATTATTGATATGAGGGTTATTCAAATCGATTCCAAATGTTCCATTGAACATTCTGTAATAATTTCATAAAAATCGCCCAATCGCCCAGGTTTCCAGAATCCAGCATATCGAGAAAAATCGTACTATTCGAGTATATTACATAATTGTTATTTTGTTTACCATTTCACTAGTTCTCAAAGGTATATCAAATGCATAATCGCACCGACGCTTATTTAAATCGATTCCATATGTTCTATTGAACATTCAGAATTAATTTCATAAACATCGCCCAAAAGCCCAGGTGTCCAGGATCCAGCATACCGAGAAAAATCGTACTATTCGAGTATATTATATATTGTTGTTGTTTTTTTACTATTTCACTGGCCCTCAAGGGTTGACAAAATGCATTATTGAAATGAGGGTTATTCAAATCGATTCCAAATGTTTTATTGAATATTTTGTCCAAATTTCATAAATATCACCCATATGCCCAAGTGTTTAGAATCCAGCATACCGAGAAAAATCGTACTATTCGTGTATATTATATAATTGTTATTTTGTTTACCATTTCACTGGTTCTCAAAGGTATATCAAATGCATATTCGCACCGACGGTTATTTATATCGATTCCATATGTTCTATTGAACATTCAGAATCAATTTCATAAACATCGCCCAAAAGCCCAGGTGTCCAGGATCCAGCATACCGAGAAAAATCGTACTATTCGAGTATATTATATATTGTTGTTGTTTTTTTACTATTTCACTGGCCCTCAAGGGTTGACAAAATGCATTATTGAAATGAGGGTTATTCAAATCGATTCCAAATGTTTTATTGAACATTTTGTCCAAATTTCATAAATATCACCCAAATGCCCAAGTGTTTAGAATCCAGCATACCGAGAAAAATCGTACTATTCGAGTATATTATATAATTGTTATTTTGTTTACCATTTCACTGGTTCTCAAAGGTATATCAAATGCATAATCGCACCGACGCTTATTTAAATCGATTCCAAATGTTCTATTGATCTTTTTGTCCAAATTTCATAAATATCGCCCATAAGCCAAGAAGTCCAGGATCCAGCATATCGAGAAAAATCGCACTATTCGAGTATATTATATAATTATTCTTTTGTTTACAATTTTACTTGCCTTCAAGGGTTGACAAAATACATTATTTAAATGAAGGTTATTCAAATCGATTCCAAATGTTTTATTGAACATTTTGTCCAAATTTCATAAATATCACCCAAATGCCCAAGTGTTTAGAATCCAGCATACCGAGAAAAATCGTACTATTCGAGTATATTATATAATTGTTATTTTGTTTACCATTTCACTGGTTGTCAAAGGTATATCAAATGCATATTCGCACTGACGGTTATTTAAATCGATTCCATATGTTCTATTGAACATTCTGTATTAATTTAATAAATATCGCCCAAAAGCCCAGGTGTCCAGGATCCAGCATATCGAGAAAAATCGTACTATTCGAGTATATTATATATTGTTGTTGTTTTTTTACTATTTCACTGGCCCTCAAGGGTTGACAAAATGCATTATTGAAATGAGGGTTATTCAAATCGATTCAATATGTTCTATTGAACATTCAGAATTAATTTCATAGACATCGCCCAAAAGCCCAGATGTCCAGGATCCAGCATACCGAGAAAAATCGTACTATTCGTGTATATTATATAATTGTTTTTTGTTTACCATTTCACTGGCCCTCAAGGGTTGACAAAATGCGTTATTAAAATGAGGGTTATTCAAATCGATTCCAAATGTTTTATTGAACAATTTGTCCAAATTTCATAAAAATCGCCCAATTGCCCAGGTTTCCTGAATCCAGCATATCGAGAAAAATCGTACTATTCGAATATATTATATAATTGTTATTTTGTTTACCATTTCACTGGTTCTCAAAGGTATATCAAATGCATAATCGCACCGACGGTTATTTAAATCGATTCCATATGTTCTATTGAACATTCTGTATTAATTTAATAAATATCGCCCAAAAGCCCAGGTGTCCAGGATCCAGCATATCGAGAAAAATCGTACTATTCGAGTATATTATATAATTGTTGTTTTGTTTACCATTTCACTTGCCCTAAAGGGTTGACAAAATGCATTATTGAAATGAGGGTTATTCAAATCGATTCCATATGTTCTATTGAACATTCAGAATTAATTTCATAGACATCGCCCAAAAGCCCAGGTGTCCAGGATCCAGCATACCGAGAAAAATCGTACTATTCGAGTATATTATATATTGTTGTTGTTTTTTTACTATTTCACTGGCCCTCAAGGGTTGACAAAATGCATTATTGAAATGAGGGTTATTCAAATCGATTCCAAATGTTTTATTGAACATTTTGTCCAAATTTCATAAATATCACCCAAATGCACAAGTGTTTAGAATCCAACATACCGAGAAAAATCGTACTATTCGAGTATATTATATAATTGTTATTTTGTTTACCATTTCACTGGTTCTCAAAGGTATATCAAATGCATATTCGCACCGACGGTTATTTAAATCGATTCCATATGTTCTATTGAACATTCAGAATTAATTTCATAAACATCGCCCAAAAGCCCAGGTGTCCAGGATCCAGCATACCGAGAAAAATCGTACTATTCGAGTATATTATATATTGTTGTTGTTTTTTTACTATTTCACTGGCCCTCAAGGGTTGACAAAATGCATTATTGAAATGAGGGTTATTCAAATCGATTCCAAATGTTTTATTGAACATTTTGTCCAAATTTCATAAATATCACCCAAATGCCCAAGTGTTTAGAATCCAGCATACCGAGAAAAATCGTACTATTCGAGTATATTATATAATTGTTTTTTGTTTACCATTTCACTTGCCATCAAGGGTTGACAAAATGCTTTATTGAAATGAGGGTTATTCAAATCGATTCCATATGTTCTATTGAACATTCAGAATTAATTTCATAAACATCGCCCAAAAGCCCAGGTGTCCAGGATCCAGCATACCGAGAAAAATCGTACTATTCGAGTATATTATATATTGTTGTTGTTTTTTTACTATTTCACTGGCCCTCAAGGGTTGACAAAATGCATTATTGAAATGAGGGTTATTCAAATCGATTCCAAATGTTTTATTGAACATTTTGTCCAAATTTCATAAATATCACCCAAATGCCCAAGTGTTTAGAATCCAGCATACCGAGAAAAATCGTACTATTCGAGTATATTATATAATTGTTATTTTGTTTACCATTTCACTGGTTCTCAAAGGTATATCAAATGCATAATCGCACCGACGCTTATTTAAATCGATTCCAAATGTTCTATTGAACTTTTTGTCCAAATTTCATAAATATCGCCCATAAGCCAAGAAGTCCAGGATCCAGCATATCGAGAAAAATCGCACTATTCGAGTATATTATATAATTATTCTTTTGTTTACAATTTTACTTGCCTTCAAGGGTTGACAAAATACATTATTTAAATGAAGGTTATTCAAAACGATCCTAAATGTTTTATTGAACATTTTGTCCAAATTTCATAAATATCACCCAAATGCCCAAGTGTTTAGAATCCAGCATAACGAGAAAAATCGTACTATTCGAGTATATTATATAATTGTTATTTTGTTTACCATTTCACTGGTTCTCAAAGGTATATCAAATGCATAATCGCACCGACGGTTATTTAAATCGATTCCATATGTTCTATTGAACATTCTGTATTAATTTAATAAATATCGCCCAAAAGCCCAGGTGTCCAGGATCCAGCATATCGAGAAAAATCGTACTATTCGAGTATATTATATAATTGTTATTTTGTTTACCATTTCACTGGTTCTCAAAGGTATATCAAATGCATAATCGCACCGACGGTTATTTAAATCGATTCCATATGTTCTATTGAACATTCTGTATTAATTTAATAAATATCGCCCAAAAGCCCAGGTGTCCAGGATCCAGCATATCGAAAAAAATCGTACTATTCGAGTATATTATATAATTGTTGTTTTGTTTACCATTTCACTTGCCCTAAAGGGTTGACAAAATGCATTATTGAAATGAGGGTTATTCAAATCGATTCCATATGTTCTATTGAACATTCAGAATTAATTTCATAGACATCGCCCAAAAGCCCAGATGTCCAGGATCCAGCATACCGAGAAAAATCGTACTATTCGTGTATATTATATAATTGTTTTTTGTTTACCATTTCACTTGCCATCAAGGGTTGACAAAATGCTTTATTGAAATGAGGGTTATTCAAATCGATTCCATATGTTCTATTGAACATTCAGAATTAATTTCATAAACATCGCCCAAAAGCCCAGGTGTCCAGGATCCAGCATACCGAGAAAAATCGTACTATTCGAGTATATTATATATTGTTGTTGTTTTTTTACTATTTCACTGGCCCTCAAGGGTTGACAAAATGCATTATTGAAATGAGGGTTATTCAAATCGATTCCAAATGTTTTATTGAACATTTTGTCCAAATTTCATAAATATCACCCAAATGCCCAAGTGTTTAGAATCCAGCATACCGAGAAAAATCTTACTATTCGAGTATATTATATAATTGTTATTTTGTTTACAATTTCACTGGTTCTCAAAGGTTTATCAAATGCATAATCGCACCGACGCTTATTTTAATCGATTCCAAATGTTCTATTGAACATTTTGTCCAAATTTCATAAATATCGCCCATAAGCCAAGAAGTCCAGGATCCAGCATATCGAGAAAAATCGCACTATTCGAGTATATTATATAATTATTCTTTTGTTTACAATTTCACTGGTTCTCAAAGGTATATCAAATGCATATTCGCACCGACGGTTATTTAAATCGATTCCATATGTTCTATTGAACATTCAGAATTAATTTCATAAACATCGCCTAAAAGCCCAGCTGTCCAGGATCCAGCATACCGAGAAAAATCGTACTATTCGAGTATATTATATAATTGTTATTTTGTTTACCATTTCACTGGTTCTCAAAGGTATATCAAATGCATATTCGCACCGACGGTTATTTAAATCGATTCCATATGTTCTATTGAACATTCAGAATTAATTTCATAAACATCGCCCAAAAGCCCAGGTGTCCAGGATCCAGCATACCGAGAAAAATCGTACTATTCGAGTATATTATATATTGTTGTTGTTTTTTTACTATTTCACTGGCCCTCAAGGGTTGACAAAATGCATTATTGAAATGAGGGTTATTCAAATCGATTCCAAATGTTTTATTGAACATTTTGTCCAAATTTCATAAATATCACCCAAATGCCCAAGTGTTTAGAATCCAGCATACCGAGAAAAATCGTACTATTCGAGTATATTATATAATTGTTATTTTGTTTACCATTTCACTGGTTCTCAAAGGTATATCAAATGCATAATCGCACCGACGCTTATTTAAATCGATTCCAAATGTTCTATTGAACATTTTGTCCAAATTTCATAAATATCGCCCATAAGCCAAGAAGTCCAGGATCTAGCATATCGAGAAAAATCGCACTATTCGAGTATATTATATAATTATTCTTTTGTTTACAATTTTACTTGCCTTCAAGGGTTGACAAAATACATTATTTAAATGAAGGTTATTCAAATCGATTCCAAATGTTTTATTGAACATTTTGTCCAAATTTCATAAATATCACCCAAATGCCCAAGTGTTTAGAATCCAGCATACCGAGAAAAATCGTACTATTCGAGTATATTATATAATTGTTATTTTGTTTACCATTTCACTGGTTCTCAAAGGTATATCAAATGCATATTCGCACCGACGGTTATTTAAATCGATTCCAAATGTTCTATTGAACATTCTGTAATAATTTCATAAAAGTCGCCCAATTGGCCAGGTTTCCAGAATCCAGCATATCGAGAAAAATCGTACTATTTGAGTATATTACATAATTGTTATTTTGTTTAACATTTCACTAGTTCTCAAAGGTATATCAAATGTATAATCGCACCGACGCTTATTTAAATCGATTCCATATGTTCTATTGAACATTCAGAATTAATTTCATAAACATCGCCCAAAAGCCCAGGTGTCCAGGATCCAGCATACCGAGAAAAATCGTACTATTCGAGTATATTATATATTGTTGTTGTTTTTTTACTATTTCACTGGCCCTCAAGGGTTGACATAATGCATTATTGAAATGAGGGTTATTCAAATCGATTCCAAATGTTTTAATGAATATTTTGTCCAAATTTCATAAATATCACCCAAATGCCCAAGTGTTTAGAATCCAGCATACCGAGAAAAATCGTACTATTCGAGTATATTATATAATTGTTTTTTGTTTACCATTTCACTTGCCCTCAAGGGTTGACAAAATGCTTTATTGAAATGAGGGTTATTCAAATCGATTCCATATGTTCTATTGAACATTCAGAATTAATTTCATAAACATCGCCCAAAAGCCCAGGTGTCCAGGATCCAGCATATCGAGAAAAATCGCACTATTCGAGTATATTATATAATTATTCTTTTGTTTACAATTTTACTTGCCCTCAAGGGTTGACAAAATACATTATTTAAATGAAGCTTATTCAAATCGATTTCAAATATGCTATTGAACATTCAGAATTAATTTCATAAACATCGCCCAAAAGCCCAGCTGTCCAGGATCCAGCATACCGAGAAAAATCGTACTATTCGAGTATATTAAATATTGTTGTTGTTTTTTTACTATTTCACTGGCCCTCAAGGGTTGACAAAATGCGTTATTAAAATGAGGGTTATTCAAATCGATTCCAAATGTTATATTGAACAATTTGTCCAAATTTCATAAAAATCGCCCAATTGCCCAGGTTTCCTGAATCCAGCATATCGAGAAAAATCGTACTATTCGAGTATATTATATAATTGTTATTTTGTTTACCATTTCACTGGTTCTCAAAGGTATATCAAATGCATAATCGCACCGACGGTTATTTAAATCGATTCCATATGTTCTATTGAACATTCTGTATTAATTTAATAAATATCGCCCAAAAGCCCAGGTGTCCAGGATCCAGCATATCGAGAAAAATCGTACTATTCGAGTATATTATATAATTGTTGTTTTGTTTACCATTTCACTTGCCCTAAAGGGTTGACAAAATGCATTATTGAAATGAGGGTTATTCAAATTGATTCCATATGTTCTATTGAACATTCAGAATTAATTTCATAGACATCGCCCAAAAGCCCAGATGTCCAGGATCCAGCATACCGAGAAAAATCGTACTATTCGTGTATATTATATAATTGTTTTTTGTTTACCATTTCACTTGCCATCAAGGGTTGACAAAATGCTTTATTGAAATGAGGGTTATTCAAATCGATTCCATATGTTCTATTGAACATTCAGAATTAATTTCATAAACATCGCCCAAAAGCCCAGGTGTCCAGGATCCAGCATACCGAGAAAAATCGTACTATTCGAGTATATTATATATTGTTGTTGTTTTTTTACTATTTCACTGGCCCTCAAGGGTTGACAAAATGCATTATTGAAATGAGGGTTATTCAAATCGATTCCAAATGTTTTATTGAATTTTTTGTCCAAATTTCATAAATATCACCCAAATGCCCAAGTGTTTAGAATCCAGCATACCGAGAAAAATCGTACTATTCGTGTATATTATATAATTGTTATTTTGTTTACCATTTCACTGGTTCTCAAAGGTATATCAAATGCATATTCGCACCGACGGTTATTTAAATCGATTCCATATGTTCTATTGAACATTCAGAATTAATTTCATAAACATCGCCCAAAAGCCCAGGTGTCCAGGATCCAGCATACCGAGAAAAATCGTACTATTCGAGTATATTATATATTGTTGTTGTTTTTTTACTATTTCACTGGCCCTCAAGGGTTGACAAAATGCATTATTGAAATGAGGGTTATTCAAATCGATTCCAAATGTTTTATTGAACATTTTGTCCAAATTTCATAAATATCACCCAAATGCCCAAGTGTTTAGAATCCAGCATACCGAGAAAAATCGTACTATTCGAGTATATTATATAATTGTTATTTTGTTTACCATTTCACTGGTTCTCAAAGGTATATCAAATGCATAATCGCACCGACGCTTATTTAAATCGATTCCAAATGTTCTATTGAACTTTTTGTCCAAATTTCATAAATATCGCCCATAAGCCAAGAAGTCCAGGATCCAGCATATCGAGAAAAATCGCACTATTCGAGTATATTATATAATTATTCTTTTGTTTACAATTTTACTTGCCTTCAAGGGTTGACAAAATACATTATTTAAATGAAGGTTATTCAAAACGATTCCAAATGTTTTATTGAACATTTTGTCCAAATTTCATAAATATCACCCAAATGCCCAAGTGTTTAGAATCCAGCATAACGAGAAAAATCGTACTATTCGAGTATATTATATAATTGTTATTTTGTTTACCATTTCACTGGTTCTCAAAGGTATATCAAATGCATAATCGCACCGACGCTTATTTAAATCGATTCCAAATGTTCTATTGAACTTTTTGTCCAAATTTCATAAATATCGCCCATAAGCCAAGAAGTCCAGGATCCAGCATATCGAGAAAAATCGCACTATTCGAGTATATTATATAATTATTCTTTTGTTTACAATTTTACTTGCCTTCAAGGGTTGACAAAATACATTATTTAAATGAAGGTTATTCAAAACGATCCTAAATGTTTTATTGAACATTTTGTCCAAATTTCATAAATATCACCCAAATGCCCAAGTGTTTAGAATCCAGCATAACGAGAAAAATCGTACTATTCGAGTATATTATATAATTGTTATTTTGTTTACCATTTCACTGGTTCTCAAAGGTATATCAAATGCATATTCGCACCGACGGTTATTTAAATCGATTCCATATGTTCTATTGAACATTCTGTATTAATTTAATAAATATCGCCCAAAAGCCCAGGTGTCCAGGATCCAGCATATCGAGAAAAATCGTACTATTCGAGTATATTATATAATTGTTGTTTTGTTTACCATTTCACTTGCCCTAAAGGGTTGACAAAATGCATTATTGAAATGAGGGTTATTCAAATCGATTCCATATGTTCTATTGAACATTCAGAATTAATTTCATAGACATCGCCCAAAAGCCCAGGTGTCCAGGATCCAGCATACCGAGAAAAATCGTACTATTCGAGTATATTATATATTGTTGTTGTTTTTTTACTATTTCACTGGCCCTCAAGGGTTGACAAAATGCATTATTGAAATGAGGGTTATTCAAATCGATTCCAAATGTTTTATTGAACATTTTGTCCAAATTTCATAAATATCACCCAAATGCCCAAGTGTTTAGAATCCAGCATACCGAGAAAAATCGTACTATTCGAGTATATTATATAATTGTTATTTTGTTTACCATTTCACTGGTTCTCAAAGGTATATCAAATGCATATTCGCACCGACGGTTATTTAAATCGATTCCATATGTTCTATTGAACATTCTGTATTAATTTAATAAATATCGCCCAAAAGCCCAGGTGTCCAGGATCCAGCATATCGAGAAAAATCGTACTATTCGAGTATATTATATAATTGTTGTTTTGTTTACCATTTCACTTGCCCTCAAGGGTTGACAAAATGCATTATTGAAATGAGGGTTATTCAAATCGATTCAATATGTTCTATTGAACATTCAGAATTAATATCATAGACATCGCCCAAAAGCCCAGATGTCCAGAATCCAGCATACCGAGAAAAATCGTACTATTCGTGTATATTATATAATTGTTTTTTGTTTACCATTTCACTTGCCCTCAAGGGTTGACAAAATGCTTTATTGAAATGAGGGTTATTCAAATCGATTCCATATGTTCTATTGAACATTCAGAATTAATTTCATAAACATCGCCCAAAAGCCCAGGTGTCCAGGATCCAGCATACCGAGAAAAATCGTACTATTCGAGTATATTATATAATTATTCTTTTGTTTACAATTTTACTTGCCCTCAAGGGTTGACAAAATACATTATTTAAATGAAGGTTATTCAAATCGATTCCAAATGTTTTATTGAACATTTTGTCCAAATTTCATAAATATCACCCAAATGCCCAAGTGTTTAGAATCCAGCATACCGAGAAAAATCGTACTATTCGAGTATATTATATAATTGTTATTTTGTTTACCATTTCACTGGTTCTCAAAGGTATATCAAATGCATATTCGCACCGACGGTTATTTAAATCGATTCCAAATGTTCTATTGAACATTCTGTAATAATTTCATAAAAGTCGCCCAATTGGCCAGGTTTCCAGAATCCAGCATATCGAGAAAAATCGTACTATTTGAGTATATTACATAATTGTTATTTTGTTTAACATTTCACTAGTTCTCAAAGGTATATCAAATGTATAATCGCACCGACGCTTATTTAAATCGATTCCATATGTTCTATTGAACATTCAGAATTAATTTCATAAACATCGCCCAAAAGCCCAGGTGTCCAGGATCCAGCATACCGAGAAAAATCGTACTATTCGAGTATATTATATATTGTTGTTGTTTTTTTACTATTTCACTGGCCCTCAAGGGTTGACATAATGCATTATTGAAATGAGGGTTATTCAAATCGATTCCAAATGTTTTAATGAATATTTTGTCCAAATTTCATAAATATCACCCAAATGCCCAAGTGTTTAGAATCCAGCATACCGAGAAAAATCGTACTATTCGAGTATATTATATAATTGTTTTTTGTTTACCATTTCACTTGCCCTCAAGGGTTGACAAAATGCTTTATTGAAATGAGGGTTATTCAAATCGATTCCATATGTTCTATTGAACATTCAGAATTAATTTCATAAACATCGCCCAAAAGCCCAGGTGTCCAGGATCCAGCATATCGAGAAAAATCGCACTATTCGAGTATATTATATAATTATTCTTTTGTTTACAATTTTACTTGCCCTCAAGGGTTGACAAAATACATTATTTAAATGAAGCTTATTCAAATCGATTTCAAATATGCTATTGAACATTCAGAATTAATTTCATAAACATCGCCCAAAAGCCCAGCTGTCCAGGATCCAGCATACCGAGAAAAATCGTACTATTCGAGTATATTAAATATTGTTGTTGTTTTTTTACTATTTCACTGGCCCTCAAGGGTTGACAAAATGCGTTATTAAAATGAGGGTTATTCAAATCGATTCCAAATGTTATATTGAACAATTTGTCCAAATTTCATAAAAATCGCCCAATTGCCCAGGTTTCCTGAATCCAGCATATCGAGAAAAATCGTACTATTCGAGTATATTATATAATTGTTATTTTGTTTACCATTTCACTGGTTCTCAAAGGTATATCAAATGCATAATCGCACCGACGGTTATTTAAATCGATTCCATATGTTCTATTGAACATTCTGTATTAATTTAATAAATATCGCCCAAAAGCCCAGGTGTCCAGGATCCAGCATATCGAGAAAAATCGTACTATTCGAGTATATTATATAATTGTTGTTTTGTTTACCATTTCACTTGCCCTAAAGGGTTGACAAAATGCATTATTGAAATGAGGGTTATTCAAATTGATTCCATATGTTCTATTGAACATTCAGAATTAATTTCATAGACATCGCCCAAAAGCCCAGATGTCCAGGATCCAGCATACCGAGAAAAATCGTACTATTCGTGTATATTATATAATTGTTTTTTGTTTACCATTTCACTTGCCATCAAGGGTTGACAAAATGCTTTATTGAAATGAGGGTTATTCAAATCGATTCCATATTGTTCTATTGAACATTCAGAATTAATTTCATAAACATCGCCCAAAAGCCCAGGTGTCCAGGATCCAGCATACCGAGAAAAATCGTACTATTCGAGTATATTATATATTGTTGTTGTTTTTTTACTATTTCACTGGCCCTCAAGGGTTGACAAAATGCATTATTGAAATGAGGGTTATTCAAATCGATTCCAAATGTTTTATTGAATTTTTTGTCCAAATTTCATAAATATCACCCAAATGCCCAAGTGTTTAGAATCCAGCATACCGAGAAAAATCGTACTATTCGTGTATATTATATAATTGTTATTTTGTTTACCATTTCACTGGTTCTCAAAGGTATATCAAATGCATATTCGCACCGACGGTTATTTAAATCGATTCCATATGTTCTATTGAACATTCAGAATTAATTTCATAAACATCGCCCAAAAGCCCAGGTGTCCAGGATCCAGCATACCGAGAAAAATCGTACTATTCGAGTATATTATATATTGTTGTTGTTTTTTTACTATTTCACTGGCCCTCAAGGGTTGACAAAATGCATTATTGAAATGAGGGTTATTCAAATCGATTCCAAATGTTTTATTGAACATTTTGTCCAAATTTCATAAATATCACCCAAATGCCCAAGTGTTTAGAATCCAGCATACCGAGAAAAATCGTACTATTCGAGTATATTATATAATTGTTATTTTGTTTACCATTTCACTGGTTCTCAAAGGTATATCAAATGCATAATCGCACCGACGCTTATTTAAATCGATTCCAAATGTTCTATTGAACTTTTTGTCCAAATTTCATAAATATCGCCCATAAGCCAAGAAGTCCAGGATCCAGCATATCGAGAAAAATCGCACTATTCGAGTATATTATATAATTATTCTTTTGTTTACAATTTTACTTGCCTTCAAGGGTTGACAAAATACATTATTTAAATGAAGGTTATTCAAAACGATTCCAAATGTTTTATTGAACATTTTGTCCAAATTTCATAAATATCACCCAAATGCCCAAGTGTTTAGAATCCAGCATAACGAGAAAAATCGTACTATTCGAGTATATTATATAATTGTTATTTTGTTTACCATTTCACTGGTTCTCAAAGGTATATCAAATGCATAATCGCACCGACGCTTATTTAAATCGATTCCAAATGTTCTATTGAACTTTTTGTCCAAATTTCATAAATATCGCCCATAAGCCAAGAAGTCCAGGATCCAGCATATCGAGAAAAATCGCACTATTCGAGTATATTATATAATTATTCTTTTGTTTACAATTTTACTTGCCTTCAAGGGTTGACAAAATACATTATTTAAATGAAGGTTATTCAAAACGATCCTAAATGTTTTATTGAACATTTTGTCCAAATTTCATAAATATCACCCAAATGCCCAAGTGTTTAGAATCCAGCATAACGAGAAAAATCGTACTATTCGAGTATATTATATAATTGTTATTTTGTTTACCATTTCACTGGTTCTCAAAGGTATATCAAATGCATATTCGCACCGACGGTTATTTAAATCGATTCCATATGTTCTATTGAACATTCTGTATTAATTTAATAAATATCGCCCAAAAGCCCAGGTGTCCAGGATCCAGCATATCGAGAAAAATCGTACTATTCGAGTATATTATATAATTGTTGTTTTGTTTACCATTTCACTTGCCCTAAAGGGTTGACAAAATGCATTATTGAAATGAGGGTTATTCAAATCGATTCCATATGTTCTATTGAACATTCAGAATTAATTTCATAGACATCGCCCAAAAGCCCAGGTGTCCAGGATCCAGCATACCGAGAAAAATCGTACTATTCGAGTATATTATATATTGTTGTTGTTTTTTTACTATTTCACTGGCCCTCAAGGGTTGACAAAATGCATTATTGAAATGAGGGTTATTCAAATCGATTCCAAATGTTTTATTGAACATTTTGTCCAAATTTCATAAATATCACCCAAATGCCCAAGTGTTTAGAATCCAGCATACCGAGAAAAATCGTACTATTCGAGTATATTATATAATTGTTATTTTGTTTACCATTTCACTGGTTCTCAAAGGTATATCAAATGCATATTCGCACCGACGGTTATTTAAATCGATTCCATATGTTCTATTGAACATTCTGTATTAATTTAATAAATATCGCCCAAAAGCCCAGGTGTCCAGGATCCAGCATATCGAGAAAAATCGTACTATTCGAGTATATTATATAATTGTTGTTTTGTTTACCATTTCACTTGCCCTCAAGGGTTGACAAAATGCATTATTGAAATGAGGGTTATTCAAATCGATTCAATATGTTCTATTGAACATTCAGAATTAATATCATAGACATCGCCCAAAAGCCCAGATGTCCAGAATCCAGCATACCGAGAAAAATCGTACTATTCGTGTATATTATATAATTGTTTTTTGTTTACCATTTCACTTGCCCTCAAGGGTTGACAAAATGCTTTATTGAAATGAGGGTTATTCAAATCGATTCCATATGTTCTATTGAACATTCAGAATTAATTTCATAAACATCGCCCAAAAGCCCAGGTGTCCAGGATCCAGCATACCGAGAAAAATCGT